>JASCZW010002138.1:0-108388 GCA_034211315.2 Aedes japonicus
AGGATCAAAATAATTTCAAGAATACAATTACACATTACATTACATTTTCAATAATAATCACAACAGGTAGTAGTGATGACACACATTATCAAGAAGATTAATAATTAATCAGTAATAATAATAATATTAAAAAAATAATAAATAATACATTAGTAAATATCAACATCATAGTAACAACAACATCAAGGCAACATTACTTCCTTCTCACTAACAGCATCAGCAATGTCAATATATGAACTGTTGCACCATATAACATCAAGGAACATCAGGCAGAATGTAGTGTAAGGCACAGCGCTTAGCATATAGTAACAATAGGCGCAATAAATCATGCAAAAAAATATAGTTCATTTGACTTCCCCCATTTCATAGTTGTCATACACAGCGAAGTATAGTAACTCACATCATAAGTATATGCGAATCAAAGCAATAATCACATGTTTACATATAATACAATACAATGCAACGTTCGATGCAACACACAATATAAGGTATAATAAAAGAATTAGATATAATGTTAATCAATCAATGCAAGGACATTAGTTTTTTTTCATGCATTTCACATTTAATATGCACAATTTCTTCATTCTTCATTTTTTTTTTGTTATAAAAAAATTGTTTTTTACTCACACAATTTAACTAATTGTTAACTAAAATACTCATTGAATATAAGCAACAACAAGTAATAAAGCATACAAATATAGTTAAAACCTTCCATCAACAAGGCAATATTTCTTCTTCAAATCAAACCACTTCACCAATATAAGACATAACAATCAGTATAGCATGCACCATCAAATCAAGGAAATGCAATCAGAATGCAATAAATAAATGTTTCTCTGTTAGTATATATGCATATTTCATTACCACAAGGAAAATAAAGGTATATATAAACACATTATTTTCTTCATAAAATAATAAATTAATCATAACTGAATATGAATGTACACTTCACTTCATAATCAACAAGAATCATGTTTTTTTCATTTCAACTGTATGTTAACGTGTTTTTTTGTTTTACCATCATCAAATGTATGCACCACATTTTCACATTGAACAGGCGCAGGCTCATCGATCATATGTATGCGAATAGTATATCACGAACGGCAAACCATGAATACGCGTATAATATATAACATTTGAACGCCTGATGATTTCTCATTTTCATTTACTGCGCGCATAGTAATCAAATGCCAATGTGTTACAATATGAATCATGTAAATAGAAGCAAGTAATAAATCATAAATCACTCTGCTTACAATACAAGAATCAAATGTAAATAACGTGTTTTTTTTTTTTTACAATGCCATGCCATGGCCTGATCAAATCAATGACAACGCGCAAAGAACGCTTTTTTTTAAACGCCACCATGTCTAAATAAAGCAAGGCATGTGTTTCACATCATTACATGATTGATACTTCACATTTCAATTAAGAAAGAAATGTATGGGTATATGTTAATAATTGAAATAACAAGGTATAATAAATACACATCAATAGTAGCAAGTATACATAGTGTTAGGCAGCATGTTGTTAATTTGATTGATTTTTTAATCATGGTGTTTTTTTACTTCAATAACATCAGTTTTAACTGTTTTTTTTAATCATAAATATTACCACTTCATCATCAACAAAGCAACGCACCGATCATAACATCAACGTTGAAACGTAAGGCGCAACAATCACAACGTGTTAAAAAAAGTATGTGCGTGCGCGTAAAAGGGCAAGTACGCAACGATAATTGATGCTATTATTGTAGCTAAAGTGGGCAGTGGAATAACGCCGTCGGCGCGTCAGATCTATTCACCATTGTAATGATGCGGTGCGCACTGACTAACCAGCTGTACTTCTGTCCCCTATAAAAGGGACACATTGCCTAATATATTTTAGTGGTGTTTTAGTGTTGTATCGTTACTCACCGAGCTGGCACGCTGCCTCTCGGTGGCAATAAATTATCATCAACAAAGTAGTCCGTTTTCTGTTTGTCATCGTCGTTCTTAACAGGTTAAATCACAACGTAGGGCCTGGTCCAGCTCCTGACGAAGTCGAGTGACTTGTCACTGGTGAAGTGAGAAGAGTCACCGCAGTGACGTGACTTCCATTTGATTTGCCCAGGAGAGTCACGTCGCAGCGGTGACTCTTCTCACTCACCAAGTGACAAAGTCACTTCGACTCTCGAATAACCTCTCATTCTCTCATTTGTTCGTTCTAGCAATAAATTACTGTCCACTCTCATGATGGATGGGAAATCATCTGATTCGGATAAATTTCACTACAGTTCGTTACTCCGCACATTGGGAGAATACAAAAACAACAATCAAAGTGAAGCCTTTGAAGCTTTAAAAATCCTTGAACTGTGGAGACGACTTCATGAAATTCAGAGAAGTATTTCGAGACAATTTTTTGACAAATTAACGGAGTTTCAGATAAGGGAAGGTCCAGTATTTATGTCACGCAGTAAGGGGGGCGGGGGGTTTGGGAAAACGTGATGATCCATACAAAAAGAATTGAAGGTTCATACAAAAAACGTGACAAGGGGGGAGGGGGGGTTATAAAAAGTCACGTTTTGCGTGACATAATTAATGGACGTTTCCTTAGTGCATGGCTATTCAGAGAAGTACCCGAAACCGTACAAAATTCCTCAAAACTTTAGAGAAGTTCTCGGAACGTCAAAGAAGATTTCAAAGTTCAGGGTTCAGAATTTCAGAGAAGTTTGTGGATTTTAAAAGGCGTTTATGGAACTTCACTTCACGGATCTTCAAAGAAGTTAACGTCATTTCAAAGAAATCATTTAAACTTCAGACAAGATAACGGAGAAAGCTTACAATACTTCAAAGAACTTACGAAAGGATTTTACGGAACTAACAAGGGATTTTAAGACAAATTCACAAAATTTCATAGAAGTACACGCAACTTTAGAGAAGTCCTCAAAACTTCAGAGAAAATCCTGGAACCATAAAGAAATTCATTTGATTTTGGAGAAGTCTCGGTACTATAGAGAAGTTCACAGAAGTTCAGAGAAGTTCACGGAATTTTAGAAAAATAGGTTACGACAACTTGTTTGTGACTCAATTGAGTGATATTCGGGGAATTCCAAGTGGTTTACAACAAGTGTGCTACTAGAGCGCAGAAATGTTGACGGGACTTTAGAGATATGCACGGATCTTCAATAAAGATCTTCTGAGAGGTCTATGAAATTTCTGAAAAGTATACAAAACTTTAAAGGAGTTCACGGAACTTAAGAGAATTCCTCAGATTTTCTTATGGATTCATTGCTTCTCAAAGAAGTCTCGAAACTAAAGAGAGATTTCTAGATTATTGATATGCTGAAGGATTTTGAAATATTGTTTGACCAACCCGTTAACATAAATGACTTTAATGGATGATACAAACAAGAACTTAAAAATAATTCCTGATCGTTGTGAAGTCTTGAGATAATATTCAAAGAACTTTCACAAGATCTTCGATTTCCTTAAACTCTATGAAGTCATTGTAGAGCAATTTAGTGTCATGAAAAAAAAAATCTCACAGGTGTAATTTGAATGGATGGTTCATCATCATCTACTTGGATTTATTACGTCCCTACGGGGACTTTACGCCTGTCCTCAATTTAGTGCTGCACTAGATGCACTAATTGAGAGCCTTCATTGCAGGTACCTTTTTTGCATTAAAGGGCGAACACGAGATTATTGCGACACCGAAAATGTCATGCCGATTTTCTTATAATGTTTAAAATCAAACCAAAATTTTAGGGTAGTTTTATACATATATTTACTTCAAAAATCAAAAGAAAAGTTAATCGATGGAGCCTTGAGTGTAAAATTGAACGCATTTTCGCTTGATGCCCTCCATCAAAGTCTTTACCGTATCATCCGGTACCAGTTTCTCAGTGTTTTTTTCCATTTTCTTAACATGTCCTTCTCTCGTCTTTGACTGTCTTCGTGCTCTTCCGAAGTTCCCGCTTCATCATTGCCCAGTACTGCTCCACCGGGCGCAGCTCCCGACAGTTTGGCGGACTCATGTCCTTCTGGAATAAATCGACAGAATTGGCTTCTATACCACTCCAGGACACTTTTAGAATAGTGGCATGATGCCAAATCTGGCCAAAATAGCGGAGCTTCGTCATGCTGCTTCAAGAACGTGCAAAAGGCTCTCGAGGCACTCAGATTTATAGATCTCGCCATTTACTGTGCCCTTTGTCACGAAAGGCTCACTCCTCAATCCGCAAGAGCAGATGGCCTACAAATAGATATTTGGAGGCGAACTTCGAGCATTTTCTTCTTCTTAAATGTTTCGTCCATACAGGTCTTGCTCTGAATGTACTGCAATAATTTCTGTGTTCGCCCTTTAGTATGGTTGTGTGGCAAGTACGAGCCACCTCGAAACATAGAGTGTTGCTATGTGTGCCTTTTGCCGACTCGCTGATCACTGTTCATCTTGAAGTCTTAAAATAAGCATAAGACTTTCTTAAAATTTTTGACACCCTGAGGGCACCCTGAGGTCTTCAAAAAATATTGAGAGTACTTCCTCTTTGATATCCCGAAGGCCTCTGAAATATATTCTGAGCATAAATTGGTATCATGAAAGAGTATCTGAGAGGCGTGGTTTCAATTGATGTTAAGAACACTGTAGTCCAACGAATGCACAGCGGTCCAGTAAGCTACTTTAGGCGGACATGAGGTTTTCAATGGAAATTTGTGGTATTAGAGCTTTGGTTACTTCTGAGAAATTGTTGCAAACTT
Source organism: Aedes japonicus (assembly GCA_034211315.2). Lineage (NCBI taxonomy): Eukaryota > Metazoa > Arthropoda > Insecta > Diptera > Culicidae > Aedes > Aedes japonicus. The sequence goes on from JASCZW010002138.1 coordinate 4,740, forward strand.
ATTGTACTACAATTTGTATGAAATTATTTTTTTCTTGCATTAAACGCAAGAGTGGCGTATACTCTAACTTTTTTATGGGCCAATATCGTGAGATGGTATGTGCAGCAAAGTTGTAGAAATTGTTGTTATAAAAAACTTTGTAGAACATATTTTTTGTCTAGCTTCAAAGCCTACTGCGATAATTCCGAATTTTGGTAAATAATCGTTTTTCGACTAAAAGTCAATTATTTTTAACTTTTACCAGCTTGCTATGTTCTACAAAGTTGTTCGTTTGGACATTTGCTACAATTTTGCTGAATACAGCATAGTTGTAATTCTTCTTGTTTTCATTTTATAGTAAATTTTCAGTTAAATTTACGCCATACTATAGGCCTTACAACATGAAATGGAGCACCTGAAAAAAATATGGCATACCATGACTTGATTCAACACACCTTAGAGTACGTTTAAGGAGAATTTGGGAGAGATGATATTTTTCTATCTTTTTTAAAGCTACTTTCTGTAACATACAGTTTTCAATAAAAACATACATCAGAGCTCAAATAGAATCAAAACACACAGAAATCATGGCTATCTCTGTTCAGTATATGACAATTACCACGTGTTTTCATAGAAAACGCTTAATAGGATAATTAGTTAATTTTTATCAAGTTTCGAGCTTCTTCAGGTAAATCAAACTGTGTCTCACCACGAGTTGTACGTCTATTGATAAGTGAGATTACGGGATCGGAGGTGAGAAGAAGCCATTTGAAAACTTTGTGAAAAATATGTTCTACAAAGTTTTTTATAACAACAATTTCTACAACTTTGCTGCACATACCATCTCACGATATTGGCCCATAAAAAAGTTAGAGTATACGCCACTCTTGCGTTTAATGCAAGAAAAAAATAATTTCATACAAATTGTAGTACAATAAGTTTGCAACAATTTCTCAGAAGTATCCAAAGCTCTAATACCACAAATTTCCATTGAAAACCTCATGTCCGCCTAAAGTAGCTTACTGGACCACTGTGGAATGGTTGTTCATCCTAAAGCCCTGAATGTAAATCTAGAGGACTATGCAAGATATATGTCATCCTGAAGGACCTAATTTGTGACCCAACTGGTATCATAAAAAGCACAAGATCATCAAAATCTTTTCTGATTGTTGTGAAGTGTTATGAAAATATACAAAGAACTTTCCTGAACGTTTACGGTGCTAATCCGGTTGAAAGTTCGATTATATTCGCTTTCATTATAAAGCCTATAATCTCAAACTTCAGTAACCAGGCAATTCCACGTGGGGGTCATACTTCTGTCACCTGTTGGTGCTGTTAAAAATTCTTGGTGTATACTTACAAGATTTGATATTGTTTCTGTTGTATGTTCGTTCTCCGTTGCAGCCACGAACATCATATGGGAGTAATATTTTCTCGCTCCAACGTTAATTTATGCTCCTGGGAAAGACTTCGTCTGCCTATGTTTCGTTTGGTTGGACTTAAACAAAAATCGAAGTTGAGCTGCATCGAAGATATTGTGGAAAATGTTTTCGGGCATCTCTTTCCACACTGCGTTCAACAGGACATCAAAAGATTTTACCGTGGCAATCAAAGCCAAAGTGGATTCTTCACTCCACTCAGTCGAAACATACTTTCGGCTCCACCAGGGTTTCTTTCCAGGCACGATACGCTGTTCAGATCTTCGGAAACCCCAACTGAGTAGTCTTCTGTCAGCAACTCGGACATGGTCGATTATGGGATCACAACTAATTACTAAAATAACAAGACATACGTGTAAAAACAACTACAAGGTGCAGCCCCATTGGGTTGTTCGGAATGATGACGTATGACGACGTAACTTAATGTAAGCCATTGAGTTTGTACAATGCAGCATTCTTTGAATTAAGCCTCTCAGGCCTAAAATTTACCAAGCATTACTTTCACAAGCAATTTGGTATGGTCTGATTAAATCGGTGCTCAATAGCTTAGAAATGATTGAAAAGAGTAGGATTTTTTTTAGCTGTGCTAGGTCGTCCAAACTGCCCTGGAGTTCAGAACTGATGATCTACAGCTGTAACAGTAGCTTTATCCACTTTACATTGTTATGATATATATTCAAACATATTCAATGAATGCCCTGGAAGACCAACAGGCATTATGAGATAATCTTGGGATATTTATGTATTCATTATATTTGAATGACCTACAACTAACAAGATTATCCTATGATGTCTGTGGAAGTTTCAGGATATTCATTGAATATGTTTGAATAGTTATCGTAATTTTGTATAGCCTAAGAGGCTACGGTTACTACTGATTATCTTAAGTTTTGATTTTAAGTCAGTTTTTATGAAATTGAACATCCCTAGATAACCTTAAAAGTGACTGATGACCTTACAGATGATCCACTAAATGTGTTTGAATGCATATCGTCACCTTTCTTGGGTTTAAAGCTAATGTAATGATTGTAGATTCTATTATCTGAACTTAAGGGCAGTTTAGTGAGCTAGAACATTCCAAGATATCTCATTTTATTTATTTACCTTACAGAAAACTCACTTTAATTGGTAAAGTACATACTGTTACTTTGTATGGTCCAGACAGCTATAGTTACAGTTGTAGATTTTCAGTTTTGAGTTCCAGAATAGTTTGGATAACTTAGCAGATTATCACATATTGGTCTTGGAAAGACATTCAATGAATATGTTTCAATACACAGCGTGAGCTCTGCATAGCCCAGAAAGCTTTTTGTTGTAACTGTAAGGACTATGTTCGGATCTCGAAGATAGTTTGGAGGATAGATGAACCAGAATATGTCATATTGCTTTGTTATGATGGTTGACCCTTAAGAATATCAATTGAATATGTTTGAATATTTTTTTCTGTATTGCCTAAAAATTACTGTTACAACTGCAAATCTTTTGTTCTGAAGACCAGGACCGTTTGGATGACCTAGAGGATCAGAAAGTTGTAAAATATTGACTGATGACCCTCAGTACACTTTTTTTAAGTAGTGCCGTGAACTTCCGAGAACTTCAGGTAGGCCCTGAGAATATTGTGAAAGTGCGCAGTTCTTTGGGATACTTTGACAATGTCAGGGATGTTCAGTGCACTTCAGAGAAGTCTTGAGAACTTGAGAAAAGTCCTCCGAATACAACCAAAACTTCAGGATAACCCAGTGAACTTCATTGAAGTCCATAGATTTACAGTAAAATTTGAAGAACTCAAACTAAGCCTCGGTATCTTCAAAAAGTGCCAAGAATTTAATTGCAGCCCAGATAATCTTTGAAATGTCCATATAATTTCAGGATAGTGCCAAGAACTACACGCAAGTCCTAATATCTTTAATGAAGTCAAAAGAACTTAAATTACGGATACTTTCAGTGAAGTTAAAAATATCAATGTAGTCCTGAGAACTTCAGTCCCGAAAATTTCCTCGAAAATGAACTTCAGCTTATCGCGGGAAATTTCTAGCGAATTTCAAAGCCTCAAAGCTTCACAAAAAAGTCTCAAAATTGCAGATAACTCTCTATTCTGCAGAGACCTTTTGAAGCTTATCATGAATTTCAGAGATGTTCCAAGAAAATTCAAAGAAACTTCGTGAACTTCAGAAGCACAGATAAATCAGATAACAAAAAACTTCAAAAAGTTCCTATAAATTCAGTAAGTTTCAAAAACTTCAGAAAAGCTTCGATAAATTCAGAAAGCTTCGTAAATTTCATAGGAACTTCTGAGTAGTCCTCGAAACTTCAGCCAAAACTTCAGCGATGTCCTCGAAAATTCAGATAAGTTCACGGAACTTAAGAGAAGTCCTCAGAATTGCAAATCATGCAACGAAACTTCGGAAAAGTCCTTTCCAAAAGATTCATTGAATATGAATACATATAGTCACTTTTTATAGCCCAAAAAGCTTTTGTTGCAACTGTAGATCTTATGTTTTGAACTTAAGGACAGTTTGGATGACCTAGAATATCCCAAGATTATCGCATTATACCAGTCGACCTTCTACACTATTCAATGAATATTGGTTAATACATATTGTTCCTTTGCATACTCCAAAACCTACTATTACAACTGTAGATCTGCAGTTCTGAACTCAAGAGCATTTTGGATAACCTAGAACATTTCAGAACGATACAAAAATGTTTGAAGTTTATCACCAAAAATTTGATAAAACGTATGCATATGTACCATATTCTAAAACAACGCTGCATACTATTAGTAAGGCATTTAATTTTTTTCTCCCTGAAGTTTTTCATATTCAGGATGTTCTAGGTTGTCATTTAGGCCTTAAACCGTGCTTTTTAATATTTTCTAGATAGAAAAATTATGTAGAACAAACTTGGCTTAAAACTTATGAAATTTTTTAACAGTATGTGGCCCAAAATCAACATTGCTCTTGATTGAACTTAGATTGAAGCGTAGAAATATTTCCAATCAATTGGTGCAAAATTTTGAAATTTGTTTTAGAAATGACCAGATATTAACGCTCAAAACCTGACCACTTTTCGTGACGGTCGAAATGCGATTTTTTTTAACTGTACCCCAGTATTGGAACAAAGACGTAGTCCTACTATAGATGGTCAAACATATTTGGTACACGATGGTCAAACATGTTTTGCAATATTTGCCATATACACGGGAAATAATGTGTTAAATGAGCAAAACAGGTCATGATTTCATGAATATGTTGAGTTTTCGTGTTTATGAATATACACCATGAGCAAAATTTTGATATCATGAACTATTTTCCGCAATGAAATCGTGAATAAATCGGGTCAAACCATGAGCTTAATTAATGATAGTGAAAAACTTATCCATGATTCTACCAAATCTGTTTTATCGACTTGAGTTAAAACAGAAAATAAATCCACCGTCAGATTCGAACTTAGTGTTGATGAAGAGCACTGAGCTAGTACTTGTGGATGTACTGACTACGCTATAGTTATTCTTGAAAATACCTTTGACTACGAAGTTGAGTTCACAATTTAAGATAAGAGGCAAACAAGACTTCCTAAGTTCATGACTGCATCTGTCATTTCAATCATGAAACCATGAATAAGATTCACGAATTCATAAATAAGAAGAGACTTAGTATCATGATTTTTTGTTCATGAAAACAGACACGGATTGCTTGTGTATTTGGCGTTTCGTCAAACAGTGTGATCTCAGCTTTTCTAACACGAATTCTTCATTTGAAACGGTATTCTTGTGTTGCTTTGTTTCCATTTGTGAAAACCGAATACTTTTGCAGTCAAAGTCTTTCGCCCCCATCCCCAAGAAACAAAACAATTCGAATAATTACTCAAAGTCATATGAAGTATAATTTATCAATCCGAGCTTCCGAACGCTATCGTTTAGAAGGCCCATTAGCTGAAATCAACTAACTGGTGATATTTCTTCTTCGTTATCCTTCGTTTCCGGGAATCAAACCCCATGTAGGTATATCAATATCTTACCGTATCACCTATCACTCCCCATAGTGTGCACAATCACACTGGTGTGAAGAAACTGGATAGAGAGAGAGCGAGACAGGGAGAACCATGAATAATGAACCCAATCTAGTATTGTATCATTCCCGAGTGTTGCCAGCGAGCAACGTGAAGGTTCGTCCCTTAAAATATTCACACGATAGCTGGTTTTGCGCCCTTCCTTGGACCAGAATGGGCCCAGCACGTTCCGGGGCGTTGGATGAATAATATTTATACTCTGATATCACATCTCGTTAGGTGCTATTTTTCATTCTATTTTTATGGTAGGTTCATTGTTGTTGTTGTTATTATTCTACTGCCTCAGCAGTTCATCCGTCCGTTTGCTCATCGGCTATCGGTAGGAACACAGAGTCAGTCAGTGCGGAACATCCCCGGTGGGAATTCCAAGGATCGTCGATCTCACCCCTCAAAGCATTAAGTCAAGCGAAGCACACCCAACGTTCGACTCTGGCAGTGCAAAATTCGAGATATGTGAGTTCAGCAGTAGTTCCCTATTGTAATTTATGTGTAATGAAATGTAGATTCCACGGTCATCCATCTCCCCCGCTACGTCTTACGGCGGGTGAAACGATTGCTCCACATTCACAGTATCTCGGGTTTTATTTTTACGATCAAATCCTCACTCTCTGAATCTCATTCGCACCATCCCATTCCTGAGTTGATGCTTACACTTGTCTAATTCCGATTGCATTATGGGAGATTAATTCCGACGAGGTTTCTCGATAGTCATTTGTAGAATGGACGGTTTATGTGTTCTGTTCTGAAACTACTTGAATAAGGGAGCACCAGTAGTCGATTTATATGCTTCGGTTCCGATGGCAAAATGGATGGACTATTTGAATTTTAGATCAGATCGTTTTACTTTTATATGCCAACACTTGTCGCTGCACTTTGGAGTGAGAACCTCTCCAATAAATTAGACCAAAGTGGTCATCCCAGCCGAACACGTGTGACGGTTGTGAAGTGGATTCAGTTCGCTTCCATTCCGACATAAATTATCGCGATAAGCATTTCCATCCAATGCACAGAGCTTAATTGCCCAAACGAACGGGCCGTCAATTTTTATAATTAGGCTCTATTTCAGTGATCGACCCACAAGAAATATTCCTACGGCAAGCTTTCAGATGCCAAAGATAGATAAACTTTCAGCACCAGCAAATTAAATTAAATCCAACCCAAGTCAGAATCCCTTGTCTTCGTCTGTCAGCTGCAGACCCCGGTTCACCCCACCCCCAGTTCCAAGGAAAAGAAAATGGATAATCATCTATTACTGAACCAGCAAACGCTGTAACTTTTGCTCCGCGCCGGGAAAATCGACAAAACGACATCGGCTAGATATGTAACGAAAGTAATGTTTATTAAATTCAGAAACGTAATCAGGCCATGCCTCTCTCTCTCGCTCTTTCGTTGAAGGATGGGGGCGACAACAGCAACAACAACAACAAGAACAATGGTGGCACTTTGACTGCTGGAGCTTTGTTTGTATGCCTTTTATCCTCGGAGGAAGGGTTCCATTCCGTCGGAGCAAATATCAAACATTTTACATTTGTTTTCATTTAGGCATTATTGGACGCTTTTGTTTCAGTAGACGTGGGGGCTTGCGCTTGTTTTTTCTTCATTTCAACTTGCTTTTGTATGGGGAAAAACGACGGGTTAGGATAGAGATTTTTTTGAAAAAAAAAATAAATTATACCAGGTTAAACCTTTTTATACTTTAGCATTGCGCAATAATAAATTTGTCGATACGAGTTTGAAATTCTTATCTACCAACAGTAAGGAGTTTATCGAAAATAGTTACAGTCAGTCTCAAAACTGAGCGTACATCCATGGCGTGAAGAACTTTTCGATTAATTTTCCGTTGTAGTTCAATTCTATAATTGCTCAACTTACAAAGCTTGGACTTCAATGATCGAAATGGATTGCTACAAAATTGAAATCGAATAAAATTCCAGAAATGAAGCGTTTTTGATGTATCAAAACAGGAGCGTACAATCTTGGCAATTTGAAATGAATTTTTTCTAGCAGTGCATACTGTCAACAACCCTCAGCCAGGGACACCAGATATACAGACATGTCTGTATTTATACAGACATTTGAATATGAATACATACATCATACTGGATTACAGACATTAAACAGATATTATGATGATGTTACAGATTTTTACAGACATTCAATAAGATCAATTAGATGAAATTGATTTTGAAACCAATTTACTATTAAGTTTGCTTGTTTTGTTTGTTGCCCTTAAGGAACTAATATTTATAGAAAGATTCTCAGAAAACTTTTAAACTTCTCAGATGTTTCAAGACCTTGTTCTGAAGCTCCTTTAATATCCAAACAGACTTTAAATTAAGTCATCATTTTAAATAATTTGACAAAAAGCCAAAAGTTTTTAGCTCCGCCATATCTTCTATTTATAGTTGACTGATGAGTTCAGAGTTATTCAGTTATGCAAACAATATGGTTTGTAAATTTCAATTTACAGTATATTCATTTTAAGGATTCCAATGCAGTTACAAATAGTAAATTGTTGTTAAAATTAGCAATTGTTGTCATATTTTATTTTCCATTGCCGTTTTAGTTCTATGTGATTCATTCATAAATGCTTAATGTTACCAACAATCAATAGGAAAAAAGCAATTCAAAACTGGTTCACTGCTTGAGAACCCTTTGGTAAAGTTTAGAACTTGGAAGCTAAAAACCGAATGAACATTTATTAAATTTCAAGAATCTTAAGATTTTTTTTAAACAAAAAAGAAACTTGAAATTTATTTATTCTACTGGAGAATTCCATAAAAATTTAGAAAACTTATCAAGTAATCAAAAAATTCAAATTTTGTTTGGACTGTAGTGGATCCAATATCATTTGCAAAGAACTCTTAATGATTTCTATTAACGTGAAAAATCGAGTAATTTAAAAAAAAAGTCATGTTAAAATTTTAAAATTTTTTGTTTTAAAATAAGTTGAATCTTCATAGGCATGAAATGAATTTTTCTTGAAGTGATGCTAAAAAATCTTTGCTGTTGATCAATGACTGTTATCTTCTGAATTAAGATTTTCAATCTGTCTTTCGACATCTGTTGACAAGTTTGCCCTACATTTTAGTGATTTTTTTTCAATTTTATAAGTAAATGTCTAAATAAAACTATTTAATATGCTACTTTTTTTAAATAACTAATTAAAAGCAAAGGAATGCGAAATTGTATTAAAAAATTAGAGAAAATTTAATACATAGTTGCGGAAGGTTTTGTACACAGAAACAAAAGCGTTCACAAAAATGGAAACGGACCGTGAACTAGTTCACATTTTCATGATTTTCACCCAAAAACGTGAACTAGTTCCCGATTAAATGATTCAGTTCACGGTGTATTTTTGCTTGTTCACGAATTCATGACTGCAGTTCACGGATCCGGGCACGGATTTTTTATCATGTAAATAAGCAAAAGCTAAGCAATGGTCTTAAATTATCAAAAAATTTTAAGAAGTTTTCGACGAGGTCTTCGATACCGTTCGGAGAATTAATGTAAAAAAGCGTTTCAAGACTCAAGTATGTTACGTAATTTGAACTAATTCCAACCAACTTTTAATATTTCACATAACGGATGCATTAAAAAAGATACTAATCTCGAATAGCGATGCAAAAAAAAAACAAAATTCAAAAGATAATGCAACACAACAAAGTTTCCTTATATACTTCGTTTATTGAGCTTTTTACAAAAATGATTTGACACTCTGCCACGCGGCCGTAAAACGGTTGATCGAAAGCTTAGCCAAGGCCGTTAAAAGATGGATTTTGGAAGCTCTTTCTTGGCCTGAGCTTCTCCTTTTCGGCCACGAAATTGTTGGAGTAGATCCTGCATTTCAAGTTCGGCCAAACATGTTCTATCAGTCGCTGCTGAAGGATTTGGGAGTGTTGGAGGTCTTCAATAAAACTTTTATCTTCAACCGATTCATCTTCTCCAGTCTTGGTCTAATGGGCAGCTGACAGGTCCACCCAAAAGACCACACTCTTCTTCCTATGATACTTCTAGATGAAGGAGACAACTTGCGGCAGGCACTTCGTACTGTATGTCTCCTTGTTAATTGCAAGCTACGATGGAAAGAGAAGTGACTTAGTCTTTCCCTTCTCACTAATCGTCTTCCACAGAAAGGCATTCTTCGATTTTCCGACCAGCATCAGGTATGTCTCGTCATCCATTATGAACGAAGTCGTGCTTCGCCGAAATTGTTTTTTTAATGCATACGTTAATTGCCACAACATTAGAAGAACGTCAAGACTTAAGAAAACGAGATTCTATATAAAAATTGTTGCAGTTTTATAACAGAAAAAGTATATGAATGAGGCTTTCAAAACCAATGTATTAGAGAGTATTAGTTAATCTTATTTTTGCGAAATCGATATGCTTTAAATAAAATACTACCCTCACCGATATTCTTTACCCACATTTTCGACAAATTTCTTAATAAAGACAAATGCAGACATTTTTCAATGTTTCTTACAGATATTTTGAAAAACTATCTAGCAACCCTGACCTCAGCTGCAGTTTGTTGTGTTTGGATCAAAATGGCGACCACCAAGAAAGAAACCGATAATGTCACGCGCACTTAAGTAATCAGTAGGCGCCTTCCTGGAAAATCATTGCGAGAAATAGCGACTGCCATTGGAAGAACACATTCCACAGTGCAGAAACTCGCAAATATGTGGAAATTCACTGACAACATAGGGAGATCTGCCAGTGCTCAAACCATCCGGTATGTGGCTCACAGACACAATCTGAGGGAAGGGATGCTCGGAAAAAGCCTCTTCGTTCAAAAGCAAATATTAAGAAGCGACTGGATTTTGCGAAGGAGCATATTGACAAGCCTTTGGAGTTTTAGAACAAGGTGGTTTTTACGGGCGAGACTAAAACTAAACTATTTGGATTCGATGGAGGACAGATGGTTTGGAGAGAACCGAATTCGTCGGTGGAGGTCAAGCATTTAAGCTCTACTGTCAAACACGGAGGAGGCAGCGTCATGCTGTGGGATTCAATGGCGGCCAGCTGTGTGGGTGCTATGGAGTTTATCGACACTACGATGGGAAAAATAGGCTATTTCAACAAACTGAAACGTAATCTGCCACCTTCCGGGCAAAAATTGGAAATTGATCCGGAACACACGTCGCACGGTGTACGACAGTGGTTGCTTCACAATGTTCCTGAGCAACTGAGAACCCCTCCGCAGTCACCGGATTTGAACCCCACTGAGCACTTGTGGTGGAAGGTTAAGCACCGACAAATAAAACCAATAAATCAAAAGCAAGAAACAAAAAAGAGCTCAAACTGGCGATTCAGGAGATTTAGAATAGTAATCCAGCAATGGTGAACAGCTGGAATACTATTCCAAATCTTCTGAACGTTGCTGATTTCGGTAATATTGTCGCCAAAATATCTCAAATTGGCACATTGGGTTGTCTACCTCGAGCCCGAAGGGAATCATAAAGCTCAGATCTGACTCCACGATGCTCAGCACATGACCAAATAACGTGATCTGCATCCTGATAACCTTGTCCTCATTCAAAGAGATTGCTGTCGCTCAGCCCTACTCGGTATAAATGAGCGTTCAAAGAATAATGATTGGACATGAGGCGAGACATGACATGAATGAAGTCTCGACTCACATCCATCCCCCCAAACCAAGATTTCTTCGATACCTCTGGAATAATAGAATATTTCCATCGCCCCAAATCTACATTGCTTCATTAATACTGCCAGCTGACGAGTGACTGTTTACAAAAAATAGGAAAAAATTCATTAAAAGCAATTTGTCGATCATAAATATCGTCTTCCATAGCGCCCACCTTTGCAAGCGAGTTCGCTCTCTCATTGCCCAGAATTGAACAATGAGATGGGACACATACAAAGGTGGTAATAAAATAACACGAAGATAAAGCACTTAGAACCATGTATTTTCATGGAGCGAAGAGCCTCTATAGAACTGAGACTATCCGTGAAAATTAAGTAATGATACAGTGTTAGTGAGGCAACAATTTCCAGCGTAAAGCCGCTGATTCAGTGACATATACGGAAAAAGGAGCTTTAAGTTCACGATTGGTGCTATAAATTTCGTTGTATATACCGAAGCCTGCTGACTCCTCTATCAATGATTCGTCAATAAAGAACGATTTAATGGAAACAGCTTGGCCATTTTTTGTAACAAATATCATAGGATCAATCATAAGAAGATGATACGCTGGGATTCCATGGAAGCTCCTGCTTCATAGATAAATCAAAATGGACCGAACCGCCGAAGTCGGAGAAGCAAACACGATTGGGAATATTCGGTGAAGGGTTGACATCCTGTGTTAGGTAGAAATAGTACAAAGTCATGAAGCGAGTTTGAGGATTCAACTCAAGGAGCTTCTCAAGGTTTTCGATTACCTTCACACCTGGTGAGGAGCCAGAGAGACAAGGTAAGACTCATGGTATGAGTCGAGTGCATGCAACCTAACGCGATACGAAAACACCGATACTGAATACGTTCCAGTTTGATGAAGTGTGACCGAGCCGCCGAATCAAAACAAAAACTACCGTATTCGATAACCGACAAAATTGTTGTCCGGTATAACGTTAGAAGATTTTGCGAAAGTGCTGCCCACCAGGTCCCGTTAATTGTGCAGAAGGTTGATCCTTTGCTGGCACTTTTGCTTCAGATACTCAATGTGGAATCCCTTGACCCTTCCTTGCATTTAATTCTGTTTCTACACTTACTAATAATAGACAAAAATATTTTGCATAAACTGCACTGTGAATTTAGCTTAATCACGTTCTTTCCAAATCTTTTCTATAATCCTAGGTCGAATATCTCACTGTAACTATATACGAACTGTTTTATTCGATACGATGATGAGGACTCTACCTTCACTTGTTGCTAGCTTTTGTGTTTTTTTTTTATCCTTTACTTTGGCTGCCGGTGACCTTTTGCTCGCGAGGATTCAGACAATTAGTTCACCATCATTTCACCGCAACGAGGGATATCGGCGACATCCTTCGACCCGTGAAGCTTTTCTGTTTCCGAAGTGACTACTTCCGCACTTCCGTCTTTGTTCTCCATGCCCAGCACTACCAGCTTCACTGCAGGTCTGGCAAGCACTCCTCTAGAAGTCCGCACTGTTGCTCGCCTTACTTGCCCAGTCTTGTTCCGAAAGATCTCCAGTATACGCCCACGCTTACAGCGATTCTTTGAGTGCTCATCGATAATCACGACTAAATCACCAGGATTCAACGGCTTACTGCTTCGAACCATTTCGTACTCCTCTTTAGCATCGGGAGATATTCTCACACCCATCTGCACCAGAACTCGTCTGCAGTGTACTGCGCTAACTTCCAACTGTGTTGCTGTTTTGTTTTTGCTGCTACTAATGAACACTAGCTACTCCCGTTGAACGACATCCTCAAATAGGCAACACATGCACACGCCGCTACGCTGGTATCCGTCAACGCATGGATTTCAATTTTGTCGACATTGTGGGATAGGATATTTCCAAAAAAGTAACGTGGCACCTTGACTTCATCAATTGAACGTCAGTCATCTGCTCCATAGATCATGTATTTCTTCTGCAATGCATTCGTCCTAGTTTATACCCGTTTGGTAGATCTCCTGCATTAAAATTTTACCTTGCACCACAAAATGCGCCACGAATCCAAGCGGATCACACAATCTCATCACGGTTCATAGAACTTTGCTCTTCGTTAGAACCTCTCCGTTGCTCCACAATACTTTTTCTAGCCCGGTCTGATCGAAAGTGGAGTGATCCACCAATGGGACCCACACCACTCCTAAGACGCACTCACAGACCGCCACCTTGGCTAGGTTTAGAGCTTTGATGGATGAAGTTCCGGTCTCTCCTAAAAGACCGAGAACCTGCGAGTTAGACAAAATTTTCCCGAATTCGAAGCCTACTTCTGCGTGAATCAGCTGCACTTGTTTGACGAGCAGTACTGCTTCATCCACCGAGTTGACACTGTCGAGAAGTCTTCAACGTTGTGTTTCTTGATAATCGCGTCTACTGTTATGGGATATAGTTTAGCGTAGTCCATAGCATTCTTGTTTTTAACAAATTGCACCGGAGATCTGTCCACTTGTCTGCCTCGCGAATAAGGATTCTCAAGAACATTTCGCGGACATCGGAGCACACCGCTATCGCGCCCTCTCTAAATCATAGCAATACTTCTGCCAGCGATACAAAAAGATCCGGGCCTTTTAGCAGCATGTCGTTGAACGAAACTCCATTTGACTTTGCAGCAGCATCCCACACCATTCTGATTTTGTTGGATTTCTTGGGGTTCGTTACCACTGCAACTAATTATGAACGTAGTGTGCTACTTGGGATACCACACTCGCCCAGGGTGTGTGTATCAGCTCTTTTGGTAATACTGGTAATACTTTCCGGACATACTCTTTTTGTTCATAGCCCTGGATTTGCTCGTTCACTCTTCCTCGCAGCTCGGAGTCTCTTGCAAGCCATTTCTCTTAACCTTTAAACATCCGTATTGTCGTGGCTTCTAGGATATAGCATGCGCGCTTGTTTTCTTCGGACTCGAGCTGCTTCGTTAAAACTGCTTCTTCAACGGTGAAGAACTTTCTCATCGGGGGGCGACCCCGAAGAAACGTTTCACACCTTCTTCAAAAGAGAGCTAATGAGTATCGCTGGCCTTCCATAGAGCTTGTGCAGTGTTCCTATTACGTATGGAAGTGATGCCGGTAGGAGCGGACGGCTTCTGAACTCTGATCCTCCCAAAACACGCTGCAGCCTAGCAAGAGCGGCATCTGTATATCCACAAACTTCCGTTGTATTCTTCAATGAGCTATAGAAAATCAACAATTCCTCCGAATCACCGCTGAACTTCGGTAACTCTCGTGTCATTGCTTGCCGTGTGGCAAACGGCTTCGAGTTCCGCTGATGTCCAGCGATGTTGGTAATATCGATGTTGTTAAACACAATAATTGTTGTTGGATTCTGGGCAAAAATACGTGGATTGCTTGGAATTCCTGCATACAAACTGGCAGCAGTTGACGTAGGAAACAACGGTTTACAACTTGGTACTGCAGGTGTCGAATTGGACGAACCCGAAATCAGCAGAAACGGCAATGCACTAGTGGTGGTTTGAGGCACGTGCTGGTTTGAATTTCGATGGATGCAAGAGCATTGTATTCATCCCTGGATACGAGTAGACCGGTGCAGCACCAAAACTGATCGGAGGATTTTGATTTAACTTACCTTACCTTACCAATCAGACTAAGGCCGGCGTGGCCTCTGCTGTACACAGAAGTTGTTTCCATTGTAATCGGTTCATGGCTGTACCTCGCCAGCCTTGCTTTATGTGGTCCTCGCCTTCTACTTGATCGATCCACTTTGCTCGTTGCGCGTTTCTTATTCTTGTACCCGTCGGTTTGTTTCGAGAACCATTTTAACAGAGCTGTCATCCGACATTCTTACGACATACTCAGCACATCGTAGTCGACCGATTTTTGCGATGTGTGCGATGGGAGGTTTTCCCAGCAACTGGTGCAATTCGTGGTTCATTCGCCTCCTCCACGTTCCGTCTTCCATCTGCACTCCACCGTAGATGGTACGCAGCATCTTCCGTTCAAAGACTCTAAGGGTGCGTTGGTCGTCCACTAGCAATGTCCATGTTTCGTGGCCGTAGAGAACTACCGGACTAATTAATGTCTTGTAGATGGTCAACTTTGTGGTTCGGCGAACTTTGTTCTATTTAAGCGTCCTTTGGAGTCCAAAATAGGCACGATTGCCAGTCGTAATGCGCCTTTGTATTTTTCTGCTGGTGTCGTTATCGGCGGTCACCAATGAGCCAAGAAACACGAATTCGTCTACTACCTCGATTTCATCACCGTCGATCTGATTCGTGATTGGAGGCTAACATTGTCTTCTCGTGAGCGTCTTCCCTGATTTAACAAACCCCGCTGAACTAGCGGTAGAGAAGAAGTCACTGTTGGTATGCCGACTGTAGACGTAACTAAACTTCCCGTACCATAGATCCCAGTAATTAATGCCAAATTCAGCATTTCCTTTATGTTCATTAGATAACGCAGTAAATGGAATGTATCTTTCAAGCTGTGTAGGATAAATTGATATAACACAACAATAATTTTTTGATTTTTTTAAAAATAAGTGCGATTATAACACCACCGTCAATTGCTATTTGCGTTCCTCTACGCAACTGCTTCAACCCTCCTTCAACTTGCCTAACAGATACAAATCAAATAAAAATGGAAAAAGAAATCAGCAATTGCTCGCTGCCTTCCGAAAGTATGTCCCAAATCCGGTTTCAGCCTCTGATGATGACTCGTAGAAACAAAGCTCATGAACTTTTCCCATCCGCCATCCAAATCCATTTGGAAGTTTAAAGCTTTCATCATCGGAATCATCCATCTACGCGGGAGCTGCCAATCTCAAAAAAAAAAAAGGATGGATCTAGCCAGAACGACTTCCACTGATTCCCGCCGGTTTTAAACGCAGAAAGTCGTCGTCGCCTTCGCCGGAATTGGAATCTATGGCCATCGTTGGTTTGGATTCGAACTGCATGAGCGCGTGATATTAGAACCCAATGGCGATAAATGGACTTCGGTGGGAGATTATTGGGCACTGATTCGATCCAGCGCTACCAGAAATGTTGTTCCATTTCTCCATCCAGCCGCTGGTAAACTGCGAAGCGGTTTAGTTTTATTGAGCCGATGATTGGATTGTGAGTTCTGTCTTCGGATTTTTCGCTGCGCTTTTATTGGAATCGTCCAATGAATGAAGAGAAATGTTTGAATGGAAGATTGCAGAGCCGACACAAATGTGTATCCCTTGCAATCAATCGAAGCAATAACTAGGAGCTTATCATGTGCGATTGATTTATATGTTCTGTAAGATACAGTTGGCATTGCATAAGTGATGAGATGCTGAATTTTAAAATTGTCTGCGTTTTAATAAGACAGGGGTTTTCCTTTCTTCGATCGGCCATTTCCTTTATTTACAGTATTGTGTATTGTCATTTTTTAATTTGATTAAAAAGGTTCCTAATGAGCCTTCATAATACAACGTTCATAAACTAGCGATTGAGGGTTTTCTAAGTCATTGTTTCAACTAATTAACCTCTTAGTCTTTCCACGTCCAGAAATCTACCAACATTAAACCCAAAAAATAAAAAAAATAACCAAATCCACCAAAATTAGTCCAATTCACACACATATAAGTCCAGTTCTTGGTTTTGGTGGTGAGGTGGTTGGGTGCAGCGTAGCTTCACGCCAAAATCGAGAGTATTGTAGAGCTCCATCTTCGTTGGTCTTGGACTAAAGACTGTATTCGATGAAATTTGGACACACGCAATTGTTCGTAACTTTTTAGCGTGTGGGTAAAAATTATTGAAATTTCAACTGAATGTATTTCATTGTGTTGTGTCAATTGTGTAATGACGTTTCGAGTGATTTCAGTGATGGCTTCAAATGAAGAAATAGTGCGCGAACAAATTTTGGGCACTCACTTCGAAAACCCAAACGCTTCTCATCGATAGATCGGAAAACAGCTCGGAATCGCACATTCAACCGTATCTTATGTGATCAAAACGTTCTCGGACCGTAATACAACCAAGCGGAAAAATGGTACTGACAAAAAACGTGGCACATCAAATCCGGAGTAGGCCAGGATGGTATTGAACCAATTTAAGCGTTATCCCAACATTTCGATCAGGGATGTTGCGAAAAAGGCGAGTTTCAGTTTGTTTTTTGCAGAAAACAATGGAAACGTTCTGGATTACATGTTTACAAGGTCCAGAAGGCACCGAACCGGACCGATAAACAGAACTCGGTGGCTAAAACTCGTGCAAGAAAACTGTACAGGGAGTGGCTCACAAAACCGTTCTGCATTGTGATGGACGATGAGACCTACATTAAAGCCGACACCAAACAAATGCCAGGACAGGAACACTACGTCGCCACCTCTAAGTTTGCCGTTTCGGAGAGTGTACGGAAGAAGAAACTGTCGAAATTCACCAAAAAATTCCTTATCTGGCAAGCGATCTGCGGATGTGGCATAATGAGTCAGCCCTTCATCACCTCTGGGACTATCAACGGACAAATCTACAAGGACGAATGCCTCCAAAAACGACTTCTGCCCTTCTTGAGATCTCACGATGGCCCGACACTGTTTTGGTCGGATTTGGCATCTTGCCACTATGCCCGGCCCGTCTTAGACTGGTTCAAAGAAAATAATGAAGTTTTTGTACCAAAAGACGTCAACCCTCCAAACAATCCGGAACTTCGCCCAATTGAAAAATTTTGGGCAATCATGAAGGCAAAGCTCGTTAAAACTCCAAAACTATTAGAAAATGAACTTGAACTAAAGAAAGTGTGGTTAAAAGTAAGTAGCAAGTTGGTCCTATCATTGCCCAAAATTTGATGAAAGGGGTCAAGGCAAAGCTGCGGACATTTGGGTTGGAAGAATAGGTTCAATAAACCAATGATGTCAAAACTTAACCATTCAGTAGTACTTAATTTCCAGAAAGTTTGAAAAGAATCGGGCTCAAGCAAAAGTTTTGGTGACCTTTTTTTGTGTGTCCAAATTTCATCGTATACAGTCTTTATACTTCTCCAGTTGTCCCGAACGTTAAGGGTCCCCCCTCTTCCACTGCATATAAGCCAGCGTATTCGTTGCCTTCCAACTCCACCTGGTTTCCTGCTGAATTTTACTTTTGCAATTCTTTCTTTCGATATTCGCACAAAGTGACCAGCCCATTAATTCTTCCGTATTTGATACGTTTAATAGAGGAAAGGCTTGTAATATGGAACGGCTTGTAAGATGGAACAGCGCCACTTTTGACATTCATAGCGACAACATGATCGCGCTGACAAGTTTTAACCTCATTTTTTTACTATTCTTCAATTTTCATTTGCTTTTGGAGTGAATACATTCATTCGATCTAGCTCTTCAAGGTTTCATTGTTCGAAAGTGGTAAAATAATAAAAAAAGCAATTATTTCTTGTGCTTAGTAAGTGGATATTTCCCATCGATTTTAAAAGGTTAACATATGTGTTGGCTTGCATTTTTGTGTATTTTATTATCCAAAGGCATTTCCAAACAAATCATAAATGAAACAATGTTTTAATGTTTTGTGTTTATGGCGTCATGTTTGTAAGATGGAACACTGTTGAGCTTGTACGATTGAACCCCTTTTTTTTTGTTTTACAACATATGAATGATATTTTTTATGTTAAAAAATGCCATGGCATCAATAATAAATTGAAAAATAAAAATACATTTTTGAAAATGCAATTTTCGATGAATTTCGAAAATTGGCCATATTTTTTTTTTACTATAAATAATGAGTTCCGTGGGCAAACTTGGAGCCTTTTAGTTCCTCTTTCGAAAAATTCTCGAAAAAATTAAAATTTTACATGTTGCGAGTAAAAAACGAACCGTGTTCCATCTTGCAAGCCATTTTTTGAAATTGCAATTTTAGATGGATTTCGAAAATAGGCCATAACTTTTTTTTTTGAAGACTATAAATAATCAGTTCTTTGAGCAAAGTTTGAGCCTATTAGTTCTTCTATCGAAAGATGTCTTTGGATCCGCGAAAAAATAAAAACCATACATGTTACGAGCAAAAAACGGATCGTGTTCCATCTTACAATTGATAGACTCACTAAAGCGATCATCGAGCATTTATCTCGGCCAGAAGTTTGGCCTCAGATGTTCTTGTCCCCGGAGGGTGTTCAAGATCATCCTGAGGAACTTAGTTTGAACACGCTTGAGTTTCAGGTGATGTGTTTTAGCGCAACTCTCCCAGATTGGCATGCTCGATGACTGGAAGTATGATTTGCTTATAGACAGCAAGCTTGTTTATACTTCCCTGTAGAACACCGGCGGAGATCTCCAGTGCATCGGAAACGGCACTTTACCGCGAAGCACGGAGTTTCCTGTCCGACGGATAATTTTTAATTATCTTCACCAGGAAGATAGGAAGATTGTATCTTTTTAGCTTATACACCAGGCCATCGCACCACACGTTATCGAAGGCCTTCTCGATATCGAGAAGTGCCTTGGCAGATGATTTCGCAACAGGCTTGTTCCGCCTGAGGATGATGGTTACTCGGTTGGTTGGTGCCCTGTTGAGTGACCACGTCGGAATCCGAACTGCTCGTCGAGCAAGACGTTAAGCTCGTGGGCAGACGAGAGAAGCCGACGGTGGATTGCTTTCTCAAACAGTGTTGATACTCCTGAGAGAAGGCTGATGGGCCTGTAGCTATTGAGACACGAAGGATCTTTCCCAGGCTTCTGGATGGGGATGACTTTGGCTGACTTCCAACACGAGGAGAGGTAGCCAAGTCGGAGGCATTGGTTGAAAACCATCGCCAGATGGTTATAGAAGTTCATGATGTTATCGAAACCTGGGGCCTTCATGTTCCGAGACGCTTTGATATAAGTCAACAATTCGTCAGCTGAGATCTCCAACTCCTCCGAGAAGTTATTGGGACTTAGATGGATGTTGTTTACAAGCTCGCGAACGGCAGCTTCGTGTGGGCTGACAATGTTTTGTCCTAGATTGTGGGAGCTGACGAAGTGCCGACCTATCTCAACAGCCTTCTCTGCAGGAGTTATCAAGCGATCCTTGGAACCATTGCTGTCTAGCGGGATCAACGGTGGAATGGGCCTTGGCTTAGTTTTTAAAAATTTAAACGGCTTTGCACAATCTGGGAGAGAGCGGATCTTGTCGGCAAAATTGTTATTCTTAAGGTCCACCATTCTGGCCTTAATAATTTTTGACAAACGATAACAGTGACATTTTAGCATTGGCAAACCAGTTCGCTGGTATTGCCTTCGAATGGCGTGCCTGATGTCAGTGGGTCATCATGGTCAGAGTCACCACCTGATCAATCACCGGTACTTGTTGCTCCCGGGCCTGGGAGATCGCTTGCTCGATGCTCTGCAGCTGCCGTTCGATGTCATCAACCGAATCAAGGTGCATGTCGAAATCGATGTTGTCGTCAACGTGTTGTCGGAACCTCTCCCAACTGGCGCGATGGTAGTTCCGTCTGGTGATTCGATGCCGGTTGACCGAGGACCCAACTTTGGCCACCACCGGATAGTGGTCCGAGCTGAGCACCTGGTGAACGATCGGCTGGGCGATGTTGTTTCCCATGTTGGTTAGGAAGATGTCAATTGTCGAATGGACCGCGGATCGGCTCAACCGGGTGGGAGTATCCGCGCCCAGGACTGTGTAATGTCCCTCTTCCAGGTCTTCCTGTAGAATAATTCCGTTTCGATTCCGCCGGGTGTTCCCCCAGGTTTCGCGTTTCGCATTCATGTCACCGGCGATGATGAACTGCCCCTGCCTCCGAGTTAGCTTACGGATGTCGTTTCGTAGGGCCGTTGTTGTTCCGTTGTTGGTACTGGCTTGCTTGGGACAATAGGCCGCGATGATGGTGATTGGGCCGACAGCAGTTTCGACCTCGACTCCGATGACTTCGACGGACTGCAGCTGAAAACTCGGAAGCATATGGCAGTTGATGTTGTAGCGCAGGGCGATCGCAACTCCTCCTCCACTAGAGCCGCTACGATCAAGTCGCACAATCCGGTATCCTGGGATGACGATGCTGATTTCCGGTTTGAGGTGTGTCTCGGTGACGATGGCGATGTCGATGGCCTTCCTGTTAAGGAAGTCACCGAGCTCCACGGTTTTGTTCCGGATGGAACAAGCATTCCAGTTGGGGATGCTGATGGTGCGTTTACGGTCTATGTTTGAACAGAAACTTCATCGCCACGGACGTGGCGGCTTTGAGCTGTTCCTCCTTGGAGCGGCAGGAACGTAGTTGGCGATAGAGCTCTTGCACGAACTCGACCATTTGCTCCGAGTCGTAGAGCTGTCCATCGACGGGTGGTTGCGTGGAGGTACTGCAACTCGGATTGCTCCAGCCTGGAGGAGGAGTCGGGTTGGGGGCGGCGGCGGCTGCCGCGAAACGATGATGAACCGAAGCTGACGGGCGGTTTGCATGGCGGTGATTTAGTGGGATCGGTGGCAGGTTTGGCACCTGGTACCGAAGCGACGGGAAATTTTCCTCGTTCATCGGAGGTGGTGGACGGCGTTGACCTGGCCGAGATTTGGTGGATGCCTTCTTTCGGATAGCCAAAAACTCCGCACGTTTGGGGCAGGTTCGATTACTGCTCTCATGATTCGCGCCGCAGTTGGCGCACTTCATTGGGGCACCTTCGTCCATCGGGGCACAATCCTTGATAGCGTGTGCTCCGGCACACTTGCCACATCTCGGTTTCATGTGGCAGTTTCGAGTTCCGTGGCCGAATGCAAGGCAGTTGCCACACTGCGTCACGTCGTTTCGTCTTGGACGATACCGGTCCCACTCGACGATGACGTTGAAAAGGGCCCGTGTTTTCAACAGTTCCGCCATCGTGACGGATCCCTTCTCGAGATTGACCAGATAGAGTTGGTCCCGGTAGTTTCCGTGTTGCTGGCGCCTGATGGGAAACACCTTCTGGGGCTTTAGTGCCACCGCTTGCAGCTCGGCGAAGATTGACTCCGTGGTGAGTTCCGGAAGGCCACGCAGAATCACCTTCATAGGCTTGTTTCCAGGTGCGTCATGCGTGTAGAACTCGTGATTCTTCGCAACTAGGTGAGCGCCGACAGCACGGTAGTCAGCCTCCGTCGAGCACATTACCTTAATACCATTACTGCACAGCTTGTACAGCGGATGGATTTGGATAGCTACAAGCTCGGTCTTGAGAGCAGCAATGTCCTTGGATGTGGTGAAAAGCGGGGGAACTTTCAACTTTGTGTGGCAGCAAAATTAGGTCATTTGGAATTGAAAATTTGAACTACTTATACTAACGAAACTTCTTTCAAATTTCAATGCGAAAAATTGGCGTTTAGTCGAATGAGAGGTATAAGCGTTCAAAAACCTTTCACTTTTGCGTAACGCTCTCATTTTTTAAAATTTTGGAATGCCACCCGGTTTAGAAACGAGAGAAACGTCGTCCTACATTAAAACTTATTGCATCAAACGACAGAAAAATGATGAATGATTATTACAAAAATGTGTTTAGAGGCTAACAATTTCCTTTTGGATAGTTATCCAGCTTAGAACACAAAAGTGTCCCATATATGTGTGCGTCCTATAACTGTGGGGGCACTGTAATCAAAAAGATTCTCTCAATGTTAGATTCGCCCTTATGAAAAAATCTAAGAAATTATAATTGACAAGAACACTACAGAATTGAATAGATCATTACAGATAAAAAAATCTAGCATTTATTTGGCCATTAAAGATCATTGTGTCCTGATATAGTGCGACTCAATTTCCAATTGATATTTCCAGTTTTCTGGATACAAATACTATAACAAGCAAGGCCAAACCAGTAAAAAGCAATTAACCCGTCCCGCCTATTTAACTCCCATTCACGAGCAAGTGTGAATATATTTTCCACAGAACTGCTTGATGATTTCTCCGGCCATATGGCACAATTTAATTGCAACATATTTAATCGCATTAACAACATGTCCGACTAATTTTGCGGTGGTCTCTGTGTTGATCTTTTCACCTGTATTGAAATGTAATTGACGCCACAGTTGAGTTGTCCGCATGATATATGCATGGCGTCAGCTGCAATTTCAAAAGAATTCCCACGGATAAAAAAAAAAGATATCGTTGGATCGATTACTGATCACTGAAATTAATTGCATTTTTGGGAAGAAATGGTCGCAACTGATTTCAGGAAAATTGCAACAATGAGCAAAACATTTCACAACCATTGTGGAAGGAAATCTCAATCGAACTCCAGATTCATTTCAAGCATATTTCCTTCTCTGTCCAGCGAATAACACTCAAGCAACGAGTACAACACTCGACAATCAAAAAACCGAACCTCATTGTTGCAAATTGGGGCAACAACCAACAACATTCTCCATTCTTCCCTTTCAGAATACAAACTGATACCTAACCAGTAGCATGTAGCTGTACGGAACTCAGCACAGCATATTGCGCTTTGCCAGGATAAAATCCAATCCAAAATGAAAGTGATCAGCGAGCTGGAAAGACAAAGCCAGAATCCGTGCATGCAGGAGAAGATAAGAACAGGAAGAAAATCCGCTCTAATAAAATGGACTTTGCGAACGAAGCGCGTCCTCCCGGCTTGTCCGTCCATGCGGAAGGGGGATAATTTTTAGGGTCATATGAGGGACACCCGGAGAAGAAGCTGATAATGGACTGTACATTTTATGACAATCGGGTCAGATTGCTAGGAAGGCAACAGCGCCGCACAGTGGGGGTTTTCGCAAGGAAAATGTCAAGAAATTACTTATTTGCTACGGAACTCTTTAAAAAAATAAATAAAAGCCAACACAAACCGTTTCGATGCTCCAACTAGACTGATTCGTCCTAGACAATACAATTTTAATCCACCAGCTAAAAGTTAATCCTACTTCATTCATTTGACTCAGTGGCAAAATCTGGAATCTCGTTACTTCGTCTGGGATCTGCTCTTCTTGGTTCTTCTGGATTTCAACCTTTGATCTTCTATGGATGAAACAGGACAGGAAGATAAAGATAAATGATGAGAGAAGTGACTGATAGTCCTTCAAAGAGTGTCCAATGTAGCCAATGAATACTGGTGTTGTTAAAGCGGATATCCTGCGTATTCTTCCTTGCCTCTTGATGCAGATTATTTTTTTTAATTTTTTTTAAAAAGACCGTGCAACATTGTAGTTGCTACTCCTTTACTGATCAGAACTAGTGTAATTGCACAGAAAACAACATAACATAGATGGAGCTTGGGAGTAGCATTTTCATCTTCAATGCACAAGTTCACTAATTCTATTTATAGATCAAGTACCGGCGCCGGCCACGTCCACACGGTCTTTTGGGGAGGGGGAAAGAAGGATGATTAGTTTTTGACAATCGTTGTTATTAGAGACCGTGGTGAGCACCACTGCATCTCTACAATTGCCAAGGGAAGGATAGTTGTTAGTGAGGCAGGTTTATTTTTAGATCATGGATTCACTGTGGTAAGGATGCGATCGATCAATGAAAGCGCAGTAGACTGCTTTTTTATTTTAAATCTAGTGGTGATAGAAAGAGGCAAGTAAGGAAGGGGACGGGCCTGGGATTGAACTCCCGACCATCTGCTCAGTAAGCAGAACGGGTAACCACTGAGCTACCCAGCCGCGTCTATTCCTTGCCTCTTGATGCAGATTATGTAGATTATCTAAGCTCATATTAACGACACGATGTGGCAATGTGAGAGCCAAGAGCAAAATGAACCATTATTTCTTGTGTGATTTACTCAGCCTTCAATTTTAGATCACCATGAACTGATCTCCACACCAGAAATAAGTCACAGTTCTTCAATTCACCTATATTATGATATGTTTTCATCTGAGATTTGATATTGCAGCAAGAATTTGAACATGGCAACTTACTTTCAATTGAAGATGCCATGGTTCGATTATGTTTTAAACACAGAGAACTACAAGAAACTGATACAATACTACTCTTATCTGCTGCCTCAACTGCTGCTGCTGATACGTTCGCTACTGCTTATAACTCGTCCTCTGTTTCTGAAGTACGTCGAAAGAATGACTCAAAAAACAACTACTACTAACTAAATTGTATCTTTATTCCATGTTTTAATTTTACATTCTGTTTGTCATTTCAATTGGTTAGCCAGAGGGGATTTACATCTTTATTACAATGTTTCATAATTTTAATTATTGTTTTTGTTGTGTTGCTTTACATTGAGCATGTTTTCCCGTCTTGGGAATGAATTTAAATTTAAATAATTTGATAACCTACCTTACTACAATAACTTAAGCTTAATTTACCAGCTGACTGATGATCGGATGTGGCGACCTCAGGCAGGATTCTCTGAACTTTTCCAGGATTAACTGTTTTCTCTCGCCGAGGGTCTGTAGTCCAGCCAGGCGATGGATCTCAAAATTTCGGGTTCTCGGAGGATAGTTCAGAATCATACGAAGGATGGTGTTCTGAACAACCTGCAGTTTCCGATGGTGGTAATTGGTGCAACTCTCCTAGATTGGCAAACCGTACTCGACCACGGGAAGAATGATTTGTTTGTGAACCGCCAGTTTGTTCTTGGTCGATAGAGTGGACTTTCTGTTGATCAGCGGATACAGAGATCTTACTAGGGTTCTACACTTGATTGATGTTTTGTCATGATGCGATCGGAACAACAATTTTCTATCTAGGGTGACCAATCGATCGGAGTGTTACAGAGGCGGACTTTGACATCTCGTGGCGGAATAAGTCGAGGTGACTTCGAATATGGAAACAGGATCGTCTGGGTTTTAGCTGCATTGATACAAATCTTCCAGCTGTTGAAGTAATCGGACCGGACAGAACATTGAGGCCCTAATGAAGTTTTCTTGTCAGAGCACGTATCACTCGACCCTTGTAGATGATGGAAGTGTCGCCTGCAAACATCGACCAAATTCCACCACCCGGAAGGGGAGGAACATCTGACGTGAAGATGTTGAATCGGATAGGTCCTAAGAGGCTACCCTGGGGAACACCAGCATCAACGTTAAACGTTTCAGAATGGGAATTGTTCAGAAAGACCCTGATGGATCTGTCCAATAGATAGTTCTTGATGATCTTAACAAGATAGATCGGGAAGTTGTATCGATGCAGCTTTAACACCAGACCATCATGCCAGACATTATCGACCGCCTTCTCGACGTCCAACAATGCCATGCCAGATGTCTTTCCAACGGACCTGTTCCGTTTGAGGATGTTAGTAACTCGCGTCAGTTGGTGGATAGTAGGGTGACCTTTCCTGAACCCAAATTGTTCCTGAAGGAAGATGTTATTTTGGTTTGCAAAATCCAGTAAACAGCTGAGGATCAGCTTTTCAAACAGCTTCGAGATGTAGGACAAAAGGCTGATGGGGCGATAGCTTTTAGCGCTGGTAGGATCTTTGCCAGGCTTGCGAAAAGGGATAACTTTGGCTATTTTCCAGCTAGAAGGAAAGTAGCCAAGCTCCTAGTATCTCCTAAAGACCGCTGCAAGGTGTCGGAAGAAATCAACACTCAAGTTTCTCAACTCGAGGTTGATGATTCTGTCGTCACCTGCGGCTTTCATGTTCTTGGTTCGCTTGATGGCAGCTATCACCCCATCAGCTGATATGCTACTATCGTCAGGGACAACTATGGGTGTTTCGGCGATTCTAGACATAGCCTCTGTGACCGTAGGCTTATATGAGCTCACAATAGATTGGCCATGGTTGTGTGAGTTTACGAAATGTTGACTTAGTGCGTTGGCCTTTTCAACAGGGGTGATAAGTAAAGGTGGAACCGAATTCTGGTCGAGCGGACTAAGCGGTGGAATTGGTCT
The DNA here is from genome assembly GCA_034211315.2 of Aedes japonicus. Lineage (NCBI taxonomy): Eukaryota > Metazoa > Arthropoda > Insecta > Diptera > Culicidae > Aedes > Aedes japonicus. The sequence continues at coordinate 31,614 of JASCZW010002138.1, forward strand.
TGGCTTATTTTTTAGGGTTTTGGTCATATTCCAAAAGGGTTTTGCGCAATCTGGCAGAGAGCGAATTTTTTATTCGAAATATCGGTTTCTGAGATCCATCATCCTGGTTTGGATGAGTTTAGTAAGACGGTTCGAATTGGTCTTAAGGTGAGGTAGACAGGAACGTTGGAATTGTCTTCGGATCGAGTTGTGGATCCCGATAATATACTTGGTCGTCCTGTCAAGGTTCAGAGAATCACTCATCTGGTTTACAGAAGCAACATGCTGTTCACGGGCTCGGGCGATTGATTCGTCGATAATACGCAGCTGTCGGTCGATGTCTTCGGGCGTCTCGGGGAGCGTATCATAATCGACAGAGTCGTCGACGCATCGCTGGAACAGTTCCCAGTTGATTCGGTGATAGTTGCGCCTCGTGATAGGGTGCGATGTTGAGCGATGTTGTTTGCCATGTTCGTGAGGAAGATATCGAGGGTTGAGTGGGTCCCGGCTTGACTTAAACGGGTAGGAGAATCCGGACTCAGCAACGTGTAGTGGCCCTCCTCCAGGTCGTGTTGGATGATGGATCCGTTAGTGTCCCGACGGGTGTTTCCCCAGCCTTCATGTCTTGCATTGAGGTCGCCAGCGATGATGAATTTATCCCGCCGCCGAGTTAGCTTGACGATGTCTTGCCGTAAGACCGCAGCCGCTTGTTTGGGGCAGTAGGCCCCAATGATGACGATTGGTCCGACGGTGGTGTCTACCTCCACACCGATTGCTTCGATAGTTTTGAGCTGAAAACTCGGCAGAAGGCGGCAGTTGATGTTGTAACGTAAGGCAATGGCAACACCCCCTCCTCTTGAGTTGGTCCGATCGAGTCTAAAGAGCCGAAAGTCAGGAATAAAAACGTTAACCTCTGGCTTGAGGTGCGTTTCGGTGATGATGGCGATGTCGATTTCCTTTTCGTTGAGGAAATCGGTTGGCTCGATGTTTTTGTTCCGAACGGAACAAGCATTCCAATTCAGGATCTTGATGGTGGCTTCACGGTCCATGTTTGTTGATGAAGTTCATCAGCACCATGCTGGCAGCGTTAATTTGTTGCTCCTTTGAACGGCAACGGTGCAGTTGTTGATACAGGTTCTGGATGAACTCCATCATTTGCTCCGGCGTGTAGAGGTCATCATCAGACTGATTGCTAGCTGGATTCCTTGACGTCTGGTTTCCCCACACTGGAGGAGGGACGTGTTGTACTGGTGGGGCTGACGCGGCGGTTACAAGTTGGTGTTGGACTGTGATGGTCGGTTGGCGGTTTCGCTGTCGATAGTTTACTTCGAGAGGCGGTAGATTTGGTACGTGGTACCGTAGCTGCGGGAAGTGTTCCTCTGTCACCGGTGGAGGCGGTCGTCGTTGCAATTTTTTACTCGTTTTGGTTGTTGCTTGCTTGCAGATTTCGACGTATTCCGATCGCTTTGGGCACGAACGGTTGCTCCTTTCGTGGTTGGCACCACAGTTGACGCTTAGTTAGGTTCAGCACCTTCGTCCATTTGGCTGCACTCAGCTGTCGCATGTGCTCCGGTACATTTGCCACATCACGATTTCATGTGGCAGTTCCTGGTACATGCCCGAAGGAAAGGCCCCACACTGCGTGACGTCATTCTTGAGCGGACGGTAACGCTCCGATTCAACAATGATGTTGAAGAGAGCTTTTATTTTCTGGAGATCGTCCAGACGGGTGGAGTCCTTCTCCAGATGGACCAAGAATAATTTGTCCCGATAGTTTCCGGATCCCTTGCGCCCGGATGGAAACACTTTGATCGGCTTCAATTATTTGTCATAATTTTGGGTCATAATCAGGAAGACCACGAATTACCATCTTCAACTAATTCCAGTTTTTCTGTCACTAGGAATTTTCCCACGGCTTGGAAATCATTCTCCGTAGAGCCCATGATTTTAGTGCCCATGCTGCACAGCTTGAAAAGCGGGTGAATTTGTGCCGCAGCAAGCTTATTTCGAAGCAACGCTACATCCCTCAAGGTGGTAACCGGCAACGCAGCAAATTGGTTGTTTGCCAGTAGTCTGGCATTGGCATCCGACGGTCCGGCAGCGGCATCGTCGTTTCGCGGTCGTTTAGTGTCGACGGTTTGTTTATTAGCGGCAGCCATTGCTGCTCGCCGTTCTGCAGCGTCGTTTTTGCTGCGCATCATCGCCACAGCGATCGGTAGTGGCGGGTTTTTCGAAAGATTTTGCAGCTCCGTTTTAAATTTTGCTACTTCGAGCAGATGGCCGAGCGCCGGAGAAAGGTCGAACAACGTCGCGAGAAAGCACTGTGCTATGTACAAGCACAACTGAATTAAGCCAGAAAGTCGAGCAGAAAAGAATACATCTGTCGCACACGAATGCACAGCGAGGAGTGTGTATCAACCAGCCTTGGTAAAAGCACCAGAACGTTCTGCACGAGAGCCGAAGTTGACTGCAAACACACCACCAAGTGGCTGTAATACACCACTTAAGTGTCGTGCTTATAGATGAACCCGCAGCACAAAGTAGTGTACACGCTCGTGTATTGCTTTTGACACCGTGTTTGATGTTTGGAAAAATACACGAGCCGAGTGGTTACGATCACAAGAAAGCTCTCAACATACACGGAACATCTGGAAGCACGGAGTCAAAGTGGCGAATATAATGCACGCGCTAGCGTGGTGCAAAGTAGATCGGCGTGCAGTGTAGTGTTTGGACATGGCTGGTCTCAACAAACGGAACCAGCTTTTATTTATACCATGCTTGATTACACTACGTTGCCAAAGCAACCAATGGAATTTAATTTTAAGCGCCTGCTCTTTATTATCTGGGTCAAATGAACACTGCGGATAAAAACAGCAAAAAAAAAAGTTCTTTATTTATAGTTTTATTACGCTCAAAATTTTTGACACAAATTATATGTAGTATTACCATCAATTGCATATCTCTTAAAACATAATGCTGTCGAATAAGAAATTAATCTGGTCGTTCCTAGTAAAGCCATGTAGTCGTTCTAAGAACATTGGCTTTGGCACTCAAGTGACAGCGAGAGACGAGCGGTTATATCTGGATTCAACAATGACTGATTCATACTTTCATATGCAAATCGTTTCGTCTGCGGAAATTTGCAGATTACTTTGATTTTTGACGCGGAAAAGTGCATTTTTTTAAATATAACCTTTAGTATTCCAAAAACTATAAGAGATAACAATACGCTATTTTCAAATTTGTGTGTTTTCATATGATAAACATAAGTGTTGAATATTCAAAATATGAAGAAAATCACCATGAGATTTTATATTCGAAAAACTTAATTAGAGGGAGGTTCAGTAGAAAACTCCCCAAATTTACATTAAAACCAACAGATTGGCATATGTGAGCTTCAGCAAAGTTGTTGTGTATGAAAGTGGCTTTGACTTTTCCAAATAAAGTTTATTTTTATTTGCAATAATTAGAAAACAATTTTTTTCTCACTAATAGGGTGGTAAACCACCAAATTTTTATCATCATGAGGTGGAGAGTAATTTATGAAAAAACTTTGCAGGAGAAACTATAACAAAAAAAACGTCGAAACAATTTCGATCACGTTTTTAAGCCTTTGGCATCAGTGTTGCACTGTGCGATCTCAAGACACATTGACGCCAACCATTTGGCTGATTTCAGATTAGACAAGAATGCCTCTATACCCGGTCAGTACTTGAACTTGATTTGAAAAAAAAAAAAGTTATCTCAACATCAATTATGCTGTCTGGGACTAGGAACGGAGGGTATCTTAGGAACCATTTATCCGCAAGATCAAAGGTGCTACACCTCAGTAGGAGGATCAACCGGACCATAGATTGCAGAAGGTTATAAGCTAAGCAGAGATGGCCATTTTAATGTTCGTTGCGTCAAATGCATCATATGGTAGAACATTTTGCCAGCCACTGTTGACAATATAAAGGCCATCGCAAATTCAACGATATTGGTTATAATATCAGAAATGCATTGCGTGATGAACTTATCTCCAACGAAACGAAACTGAACATTGCCCAACACTTTATTGGCAAAGTCCACTATCTATGAACGAATCTCACACAAACGGAGAAAGATAAGACCCTTAATGAGCAATCAAAACTCAATAACTATCCAACCAACCTTCGTCATCAATTCACAAAGAGAATAATCAGTAATAGTGAGAACGTGCCTAGTTCGCAGGCATACATACCACACCCAAAGAATCGACAAGCTGCTGAAAAAATATTTCAAAAGTGTAACACTTCACGAAATAAGTATAAAGACATGCGGTATTTGGGCAAATTTTCATTTTCTAATGAATCATTATTTCATATCTTGTATACTCCCGATTGAATAGAATATTTTTGATGAAAAAAAATTATACATTAATTGTTATGTTATATATTCTCCGTGCGAGGAGTAACGATTATGATGTAGAAGGAGATGTTCGCTCATCACCATGAGGCACCCAGAGTGAACAACAATGTTTTTGGCTAGAATTAAAGATATGAAGAGAAAGTTTTGATAGTTCCGCTAGTGTGCGGCAGGCTTGGAAATTTAACAGATGTTTTATGAAAATTGAGCGAAAAGGGCATGTGTACAGTGGTACTCGAACCAACGATATTTTTGCCTAACATCCCACTGCGGGGTAGGTCGAAGCACGGACTATGTCCGCCACTTCAACAGGCAAAAATGTCCGGTTGGAAGACGCTCATGTACCACTGTGGCTTGTATAGTTATTCTAGCGATCTATTGTGTGCACTCTGTTTACTGATGCGCACATGGGAAAGGAACTCTCTCCTTTTTTGGGTTTGTTTTGATTCGCACCGACTGACGATCACTAAAGTTACACATGCCCTTTTCGCTCAATTTTCATAAAACATCTGTTAAATTTCCAAGCCTGCCGCACACTAGCGGAACTATCAAAACTTTCTCTTCATATCTTTAATTCTAGCCAAAAACATTGTTGTTCACTCTCGGTGCCTCATGGTGATGAGCGAACAGCTCCTTCTACATCGAAAAAAAATTGTTTATTAGTTTCTATACCTATAAAATCTATTAATTCATTGCCCAGTGAACAAGCGAACAGAACAGTTCGTTCGGTCAGGTCTCCGTTGCTTTGGAAGCTTTTCACAAGTTGTTTCAAGCCCTCAGCTCTAATTTTTTCTGAATCGCGAGTGAAATAAAGTCTTGGTTTTCGGAAGTAGAAAACGTTGAGTGTTAAACAGTGCAACAACGCCATTTATTGCAATTAGCAATATTGCCACGATCGAAAAGCCATATTGTTCCACTTCTATACGGCACGCACACCAGCAGGCCATCGTGTGAAGCGTGCAGTCGATCATCTGCTAACCACCACCGACCAGTATCACCAGTATCATTACCATCATCGTTCAGCTACACGCCTAGCCGGTACACGCGGCCACTCATCGTCGCTCGGCAGCAGCAGCAGCACATTCGTCGCCCGTCTGCAGTAGATCAGTGATACACATAAGATAAGTTTTTTTAGTAGTATATAAGATAATTTTTATTTCTCGCTCTTTTGAATTCATTATAATCGTATTGTGTGTGAGTGTGCAGAGTGACTGAGAGTGTGTGAGTGTGTGTGCTTAGGTTTAATTTGTGTATCTGTGATTGATTGTAGTTAATTACGTTAGTGGTTGAGCGCCATAAGCTCCCACAAGCGAGCCATGGATGATTTATCGGAAGATGAATCATCTATGGCGCAAAATGATGGGGTAGCTCTTAAAGTTACCTGATCGCGCTCTTATCCAGATAGTTCAGCTGGTCCTTGGGTTGTCTATTTTCGGCCCAAAACGAAACCTCTCAACATTTACCAGATTTCAAACGATCTGACGAAGCGATTCTCGGCCGTGACCGAGATAATTAAGGTGAGACACAATAAAAGTCGTTGTGTCCAGCCTTAAACAAGCTAACGAAATTGCTGTCTCTCAATTTTTTACACTGGAATATTTAGTGTACATCCCAGCTCGAGGTATTGAGATAGAAGGTGTGATCTCCGAAGCGAGTTTGACCCCTGAGATCCTGTTGAAGCAGGGGTTGGTCGATTTAAGAACCCTCTGCTTCATTCAGTCAAGATACTCGATGTGCGAAAACTAGGCACAGTATCGATCACTAAGGGTGAAAAGAAATTTACCCCTCAGACTCGTTTCGTGTGACTTTTTCTGGTTCAGCTCTCCTCAATACGTCGAGTTGGGAAAACTTCGACTACCTGTGCGGTTGTTTGTACCTCGGGTAATGGTCTGCGAAAAGTGCAAGCAGATGGGACATACGACCTCCCATTGCAGCAATAAGGCACGCTGCTCTAATTGTGGGGAGAAGCACGAGGATGGCGCCTGTGCAGACAGCACACCAAAATGCGCTTTCTGCAGGAAACTCCTCCACATGCTCTCTCATCATGCCCGGCGTACAAACAACGCGGGAAAAATTAGAACGCTCGCTAAAACAGCGTTCCAGGCAATCTTTCGCCGAAATGCTGAAAAAAGCCTCACCATCACCCAATGTCAATACAAATCCCTTTGCTCCTCTGTCAGATGACGAGTCTGACTTTGATTTGGCTGAAGAGGGAACATCATTCAGCTTTCCGGAAGGTGCTTCAAGGAAGCGAAGACGCGTCCGCCCACGGAAAATTGCTGAACCGGAGCCCCAAACCAGCTTGCCCAATTCAAGTAAAGGTGGAAAAATGGAAAATCCTAGTCCACCTGGTTTTCGTAGTACTAACTACACCCAGGACTTTCCATCTCTCCCGGGGACTTCCAAAACCCCTGAAGCCCCAATTTTAAGAACAGAAGCCCCCTCCTCTAGTGGGCTGTTCTCATTTGATGACATTGCCGAAGGTATCTTTAAGTACCTCGAAATTTCTGACCCTCTCAAAAGCATTGTTATGGCAATGCTTAACACTGTGTAAACTTTTTGCAGAAATTAACATTAAAGTGGCCCATCCTTGCAGCTATCATTTCCTTCGATGGATAATTTTCCAAATGAGGTCGGGGATTTGATCACTGTTCTACAGTGGAATTGTCGAAGTTTGATTCCTAAATTGGAATCATTAAAATTTTTAGCTCACACTACCGGTTGTGATGCATTCGCTCTTTGTGAAACATGGCTCTCTTCCGAAATCAATCTTCCGATTCATGATTTCAATATTATTCGTCTTGATCGTGAGGATTCGCGTGGAGGGGGAGTACTTTTGGGGATCAAAAAGTGCTACTCCTTCTATAGAGTGAATTTTCCTCCAATTCCAGGTATTGAAGTTGTCGCATGTCAGGCTGTTATTAAAAATACAAGCCTTTGCATTGCTTCTGTGTATATTCCTCCTAGAGCCTCAATTAACCGAAAACAACTTTCAGATATTTGTTCGGTCCTTCCAGCTCCACGGTTGGTCATGGGAGATTTTAACTCTCACGGTACAGGCTGGGGAGAACTGTACGATGACAACCGGTCTTCCCTGATATATGACCTCTGTGACAACTTTAATATGACAGTTCTTAACAATGGAGAAGTAACACGTTTGGCTGTGTACATCCTCAGTTGGCAGTAGATTAGACCTCACACTTTGTTCGAATTCATTATCGTTGGATTGCACATGGAATGTGATTCAAGATCCCCACGGTAGTGATCATTTGCCCATAAAAATTTCGGTTGCCACCGGGTTCAATTCGTCGAAATCTGTCAACGTCACGTATGATCTTACCCGTCACATCGATTGGACAAAGTTTAGGACAGCAGTAGATGAAGCCGTAACGACGGTAGAAAGGCTTTCACCGCTGGAAGAGTATAACTCTCTCCAACCTGATCTTAGACAGCGCGCTTCAAGCTCAAACTCGACCAGTTCCAGGGACGTCATTTCGCAGGAAACCTCCTTCTCCATGGTGGGATCAGCAATGCACCGAGGTTTACCGTAAAAAGTCCGACGCGTTTAAAGTTTTCCGTAGACGTGGAACACCTGAGCACTTCGAAGTATACACGGCTCTCGAACGTGAACTTAAGAGCCTCATCAAGGCCAAGAAACGCAGGTTACTGGCGAACATTCGTGAACGGGCTATCGGCGCGAAACGTCGATGAGTACTCTTTGGAACACGGCGCGAAGGTTGCGTAACCGAACTACGAACAACGAGAGCGAGGAGTACTCAGACCAATGGATCCTCAAATTTGCGCGAAAAGTTTGTCCAGATTCTGTGCCGGCACGGATGATTCCTCGCGAAAACACGAATTCGATAGATGAGATTAGCCAACCCTTTTCAATGGTAGAGTTCTCTCTCGCACTCCTTTCGTGTGGCAATACGGCTCCAGGGGCTGATAGAATCAAGTTCAACTTGCTTAAGAACCTCCCAGACGTCGCTAAGAGGTGCATGTTGAACTTGTTTAATCAGTTTCTGGAACTCAACATTGTACCGGATGATTGGAGACGGGTGAGAGTTATTGCCATTCAAAAACCTGGTAAGCCCGCGTCCGACCACAACTCCTATCGACCCATCGCGATGTTATCCTGTATTCGAAAGTTGTTGGAGAAAATGATCCTCTTCCGTCTGGACAAATGGGTTGGAGACGAACAACCTGCTTTCAGATACTCAATATGGTTTCCGTAGGGGTAAGGAACGAACGACTGTCTCGCGTTGCTTTCCACAGATATTCAGTTAGCTTTTTGCTAAAAAAGAGCAAATGGCTTCTGTATTCTTTGGACATAAAGGGGCTTTTTGATTCAGTATCTGTTGAAGTTCTTTCAGATAAACTCCCACGTTTGTGGCTTTTCACCATTAATGAACAATTTTTTGTATAATTTGCTGTCAGAGAAACATATGAGCTTCTCTCATGGAACCTCTACAGCTTCACGATTAAGCTACATAGGTCTCCCCCAGGGATCATGTCGCCCCCTTTTATATAATTTTTATGTCAAAGACATTGACGGTTGTCTAGGTGACAACTGTACGTTGAGACAACTTGCAGATGACGGCGTAGTGTCTGTCACGGGACCCAATGGGGTCGATCTGCAAGGACCCTTACAGGATACCTTGGACAATTTGTCTACTTGGGCTCTAGAGCTAGGTATCGAATTCTCTACGGAGAAAACTGAGTTGGTAGTTTTTTCTAGGAAGCATAACCCAGCACAACCGAAGCTTCAAATTTGGGGTAAGCCGATAACTCATTCTATGTCATTTAAATATCTTGGGGTCTGGTTCGACTCTAAGTGCACCTGGAGATCCCATATTGAGTATGTGAAGCGAAAGTGCCAGCCAAGGATCAACTTTCTCTGCACAATTACCGGGACCTGGTGGGGAGCGCATCCGCAAGATCTTCTAACGTTGTACCGGACAACGATTTTGTCGGTTATGGAATACGGTAGTTTTTGTTTTCAGTCAGCGGCTCGGTCGCACTTCATTAAACTGGAACGTATTCAGTATCGGTGTCTTCGTATCGCGTAAGGTTGCATGCACTCGACTCACACCATGAGTCTTGAAGTGCTGGCTGGCATGTTGCCACTCTCGGATCGGTTTTCAGAATTATCTCTCCGGCTCCTCACCAGGTGTGAAGTTATGAACCCCAGGTGATCGAAAATTTTGAGAAGCTCCTTGAGTTGAATCCTCAAACCCGCTTCATGACCTTGTACCATTTGTACATAACACAGGATGTCAGCCCTTCGCCGAACATTTCCAATCGTGTTTGCTTCTCCGATTTCGACAATTCGGTTCATTTTGATTTATCCATGAAGCAGGAGCTTCATGGAATCCCAGAGCATCATCGTCCTATGATTGCTCCGGTGATTTTTGCTGCAAAGTTTGGCCAAGTTGATTCCACTAAATCGTTCTTCACTGACGGATCTTTGATAGAGCAGTCAGCAGGCTTTGGTATATTTAATGAAATTTATAGCGCCAACCGTAAACTTCAAGCACCTTGTTCCGTGTATGTCGCTGAATTAGCGGCAATACATTTTACGCTAGAAATTGTTGCCTCACTAACACCGGATCATTTTTTCATTTTCACGGATAGTCTCAGTTCTATAGAGGCTATTCGCTCACTGAGGCCGGTAAAGCACTCCTCGTATTTTCTCATGAAAATACAGGAGCTTCTAAGTGCTTTATCTTCGCGTTATTTTATCATCACCTTTGTATGGGTCCCATCTCATTGTTCAATTCCGGGCAATGAGAAAGCGGACTCGCTTGCAAAGGTGGGCGCTATGGAAGGCGATATTTGTGATCGACAAATCGCCTTCAACGAATTTTTTCCTATTTTTCGTCAACAGTCACTCGTCAGCTGGCAATATAAATGGAGTTAAGGAGATTTGGGGCGATGGCAACATTCTATCATCCCAAAGGTGTCGAAGAAATCTTGGTTTAGGGGATGGATGTGGGTCGAGACTTCATTCGTGTCATGTCTCGCCTCATGTCCAATCATTATTCTTTGAACGCTCATTTATACCGGGTTGAGCTGAGGGACAGCAATCTCTGTGAGTGTGGACAAGGCTATCAGGACGCAGATCACGTTATTTGGTCTTGTGCTGAACATTCTGGAGTCAGATCTGAGCTTTATGATTCCCTTCGGGCTCGAGGTAGACAACCCAATGTGCCAATTCGAGATATTTTGGCTGTACATGATTTGGAGTACATGAAACTCATTTATGTGTTTTTGACTAACATTAGCATTAGATTGTAGTTAGTTTAACCTGTATGTTTAGTATAAGTTTTTTTATATGTGTATGTGTGTGTGTGTTTTTTTCTTTTTCAAGAAATGTTCAAGTCAAAAGAAAACCATAAATTGTATAGTTTTAAGTGTTGAGATAATTTAGAATTTAAATTTAATGTGTTATGTAAACCATACTTTAAATTCCCACCCTCTTTCCCATCCGTAATTTGTAATTCCTATTAACCTCGAGACGGCCGCGAGTAATCGGCTCTATCCTCCTAACTTTAGTTTTAAGATAAATGATGTATAAAAATATGAAAATTTGGCTCTGTAAAGTTAATTCGATTGAGCCTGGACAAATAAATGATTATTAAAAAAAAAAAAAAAAATCTATTAATTGCATGTTAAGAGCTTTTGAGTTTTATATAAGTAAATAGGAAACATTGATTTTTCAAAATGTAAAACATTTTATTGGTGTTTGTCCAAATGATAAAGGTCCTTAGTATTACGTAACATAGCCTTTTCCCATTACGACTTCTTTCAATCGTCGAGGCATAGAAGTTAGAATGTTCTTGAATATTTTCGGATCCATCTCAGACCATTCATCTTGAATTGTCCGTTAGGATTGGTCAGCCGTTTCAGAACTCTTTCCATGATTAAAAACATTACGAGAAAGTAACCCCCAAAGGCTCGCCACTCCAAAACATGGATGTCGTGGGGTTCAAAAATCCCTTGGTTTGGATTGCATGATGGTCTTGATGGAAAACTATGTTTTCCTGCATAACATTTTGGGATCATAACTTTTTCCAACAACTTGCATTACATTTCATTGTTCATCCGCGTCCGTTCCTCCACTAAAGTTTTGTTGCTTTTTTTTTGTTGTATCTTGCCAGTTGTCATGCCACCGGTTGCTAAGGTCCTTAAAGGTTGTACTTCTTCTCGTCACTGAAAACCACGTTTGACCATTCGTCGTGCTAACACTGGGTTTTCTAGGTGAAGGCAAAACGGGCTATCTTGTGACGTGGTAGCAGCCGTAGTACAGGCGTCACAGACACAAACGAAACATAGAGATCCTCGTTTAAAACTTTACGAATCCAACGGGCAGATATCGAAAAACTCATTTCCTTCCTAATTTCTTCCGATGACAACATCATGGAGATCGCCATCCGTTTTATTCCCCTTTTGATGGATGGACATCCATATCGCTACTTCGTGGCATACTTATTGCCCATCCCCAGGTAATTAGGGACGAGATCCTTGCTACTACCAATTTTGATGCCTATTGCACGCAAGCTCAACCCTTGTTGTCAAAGCCACCTACTCTTTCCTTCTCAAAGTTGCTGTTTTCCTTTAACCTTCCTTGAGTGTTAACGTTATGTGACGAATATGGTGTTTCGGGTCATATTGACCCGGATTTCAAACTGACATTGTGGAAATAGACCTGTGCGCCGCCGCGCCACGCCGCCGCCAGAGGGTGTGCGTGTGAAACACTGATCAGCTTTGTCGTTGCGTTCCAGAAACTTCAGTGTACATTTTTGTGTTTCGACTTTTGGCAATTTCGCGAGTGAGTTTGAATTTTAAAATAATGAAATGTCCGCCTTAAATGTGTAGAAAATTTCCATCGCAAGTGTACATATTGATACCACAAATAATGGTAATCGAACCAGCGATGTGTGGAAAAAAAATCGGTGGACTAAAACATGTCAAAAATGGTTTTTCACACCATCTGCTTCCTGACAAAGTGTTTGCAAAACAAATAGAACAAATGTATGTCTAATGAGCATGAGCATGATTGACCGCCCACGGTTGCAATTCCGTTATTACCAGATCAGCTGTATTTGCACAAAGAACCAACAGATGATGTTTGGGACTAACATACATCTTCAATGTGTAAAAACAGGTGACCCATTATAAAGCAATACCGGCGCTGGCCGTGCCCGAACGCTGGTCAAGTAGGGAATGGGAAGGAACGTGTTGACATGATACTCGCTATTCGGGAAGCCGAGAAATCATCTTCACTTCCACGAGAAATCACTGGGATGTTGGATAGTTGGGGAAAGGTTAGCAGCAGGATTCGTTTTGGTTAACGATACGCTGAAAATATGTAGCTCTTTTCGCCAAAAGCAAAGGGCCGCTCCAATGTTACTGAAAAGAGATAAGCTTAAGGAAAAACAAAACAAAACAAAATAGACAAAAAAAATAAAATAAACAGGATATTAGATATTGTCCTCAAAACATGATAGAAATAAATTATTTGTTGCTTTGCAAACCAGCTCTCCTCGATATCCGAGATGGCCAAGTCCTGCTGGACCGCAGCTGCTGCCGTCAGCACTCGTCCATATCAACCCGGCCGTCGCCGACGTGTCGGAAACCTTCCGGTAGTAACATGATTTCTGTGTCTAATACACTCTTCTTGCACTGATTAATTTAGAAATTAATCCTGAACACCGAATCAAAATTCACTTTTTCACGGATGTGGTATTTTTCTCTAAAATCTAGTTCTAGATACTGGCACTTGGTTGCAGGAAAAAGAATTATCTTCCTCCACAATACCCGCAAACGACGACACTTTTGACCTGAGCTCGCTTGAGGAAGAATCACCAACACAACAGCGCAATTGATTGTATGCAGTTTTTTTTTAATGAGTCGCGAGCACGGCGCGATCCCGCAACACGCAACACTCTTCTAACTTCAGATCCGGAACCAATTGCACACGCACACTAGTAATCCACGACGCAGAACAACGTGACGTTGTTGCCGCTCATGCGATGTAAACTACTGCCAACACACACAACCACGTACCTCTCTATCTTTACGTTTTGATGAATCGCGGTTGGGGAAAAAAAACAAAAATTCAACCCACCAAACTCACACCAACACCACTGCGCTTCTCCCAAAAAGTGCAAACGCAAGCGACAGACAGAGAGAGAGAGAGCGCTATCAGCTCAGCGAAGAGGGAGAGGTTGAGCGAAAAAAATTCAGCAAGAAAACTACTCTTCACTGCCAATGGAGGCTGAAAGCCAAGCAAAACACTATTTTTTCACCACTTTTCCAAACTTTTTAGCGACGGAAAATATCACGTCCACAACGTACGCGATTTCTGCTAGCTTGGAGAACACTTTACAGGCACTTTCGAGTGCGATTTCACCCGCACAGTACGGACTTTTCGCGAGCCCAAGGTCGATGTGTTTCCTCCTCGTAAGGTTTTGCACTTCAACAAATGTATGTCTAATGAAAGCAAAACAAAAACTCAATACTCGAGCAATTCATGTTAAGGGCCTAAAAGCCATTTGTGAACAATGACTTTAAATGTCAATTTCTCCTGAATCTTGAATCACTCTGGTGAAATAAAAGCAGTATCTGGTAGTAGAATGTTTGTTCTACCATATGGAGTTACACTTGATATTGTTCTTTCCTTGTATTCTCCCATACGCGGGGTAACGATCTGTGATGATGTTGTTTTTGAGAAGAAAATAATTTCTCATCACCATGAGGCTCTAGGAGTAGACAGCATTTTTTTTTGCTAGAACAAAGTTGTGAAGAGAAAGTATTAATAGTTCCGTTAGCTCACGGCAGGCTGTGAAGTTGAATAGAAGTAGTTTGAAATTGAGCGGAGGGCATTTTGAGGTAGTATTCCGAAACAGGAAACACAGACTTTGCCAAGCATCCCCATGCGGGGTAGGTCAAGGCGTGATCGAATACACCACCTTGACTGGCAAAAATCTGTACTTGATCGTGCTCATATACTACCGATAGCTTTTTAATAGTTCTAACGAACTGTCTACTTTTACTCCCAAATCCCTACATGGGAGCGAAACTATTCCCGCTCTTTTTGGGTTTATTTTTGGCATACGACTTCTGTATGGTATACGACGATGTATGGTAGAGCAGAAGTCGTATGCAAAAATAAACCCAAAAGGAGCGGGAATAGTTTCGCTCCCATGTAGGATTTGAAGTAAAGTAGACAGTTCGTTAGAACTATTAAAAAGCTATCGGTAGTATATGAGCACGATCAAGTGCACAGATTTTTGCCAGTCAAAGTGGTGTATTCGATCACGCCTTGACCTACCCGCATGAGGATGCTTGGCAAAAGTCTGTGTTTCCTGTTTCGGAATACTACCTCAAAATGCCCTCCGCTCAATTTCAAACTACTTCTATTCAATTTTCACAGCCTGCCGTGAGCTAACGGAACTATCAATACTTCTCTTCACAACTTTGTTCTAGCAAAAAATGCTGTCTACTCCTAGAGCCTCATGGTGATGAGAAATTATTTCCTTCTCAAAAACAACATCATCACATATGGAGTTGCTGGAAATAGTAGGATTCACGTGGGTCCTGAGCGATCAACGTTTTAAGTCATTGTTTACAAATGGCTTTTAGGCCCTAATCATGAATTACTCGAGAAAACCCCCTCGGGAACCTTGTCCAAACATTTTGTTCTGATATAATTTCAAAGGGCTGAGATTGACGGAACTTCGACACGGAAAATCAAAAATCCAGCCACATTTAAAATGCACTGGGATTTAAATCCAGTGAAAACATATTCCGAGGTATTAGGCTACCAATAGTTAAGAAATAAACTTAACATTGTAGTGAATACTGGCGAATAAAACACAACTATCTGTCTATGCTTAGGTAATATATTAAATATGGTTGGGCAAAGGTAACCTTCAAACTTTCATATTTTCTTCAGAATTAACGAATCGGTAAATATGTTTAAGGTTGTTTCATAATTTTGTCAAGAATAAAAGAAAACGTTATGTGCCGTTCAGACTACGAGCTATATCACATGATATAGACTAGCTTCATATCAATGTTCGCACATCTACTTTTCACTGGAATTAAAGCATCTGACGGCTTATATCAAGATTCGTTATATCAAGTAATAAAGCACGTAGCCTGAACGCTCGTAGTCTAAAACAAATAGAGTTTATTTCCACAACATGATAGCATTTTGTTAGGCGTAAGAAAGTTAAAAAATTATCTTGAACGATCAGTGTAAATTAACAGTAATTGGACACACCAGATTTTTGCATTGAATAGTCAAGACTGTGTAGAGAAGAGGTGTTTATTAAATTTGTTATATCGACAAAGATTTTTCATAAGGGCCTAACTGACAAACGTAAACAATGACTTCTTCCGTGAAATTCTCATTGCACAAAGGCTACCCATGTAAGCATTGACTATGAACATGACAAATCCCGAATCAAATAACTTGGCTAACCACTGATGTAACCGGTAAATCAATGCATAGTGGATTCTGTTTTGTACGTGATTGTAGTAATATTGTGAAATTATTATTAGTTCGGTATGATTCACTCCTCTGAATTCTTTAATATTTGATTTCTCTTTGGATCTTTAAGCTCCTGAATATGTTTTTATAGAAATTTGAATATTTTTTTATTGTTAACTTATTTAGGTTTTGAAAGTTTCAGTTTCTAAATTTTTTTAATCTTAATTATTTTTTTGGATATTTATTTATTTTTATTCAGATATTAAAATAGGGGAAATGCAGCTTTGGCGGGTTTTCTCCGGTTGTCCGGTTTTTTTTTTTTTAATTTGGTCAGACAATTCAGAGAGTGTAAATAGAAGAATGGTGTGGCCGAATTTCAAATTTTCAGATTTTTTAGATATTTAGATATATATATATTTTTAGATTTTTAGATTTTTAGATATTCAGATTTTTGGATTTCAAGATTTTCTGATTTTAAGATTTTTAAATATTTAGCTTTTAAATTTTTGAGATTTTTACAACTTTAGATTTTACGATATTTAGATTTTCAGATCTTTAGATTACTAGTTGATTTTTGATATTTAAAGTTTTAAATTTTTGGATTTCTAGATATTTAGCTTTTTGATTTTTAGATTTCTAGTAGATTTTTTGATATTTCGATTCTATGATTTTTAAATATTTAGTTTTTGTACATTTTTAGATTTTTAGATTTTTTGATTTTTAGAGTCTTAGATTTTTAGATTTTTAGATTTGTAGATATTTAGATTTTAAGATATTTAGATTTTTAGAGTTTTAGATTTTTGGATTTGTAGAATTTAGATATTAAAAACTAAACTCTTAGCTTCAGGACAAAGAATCCTTACTGAGCCCTTGCGCCGAATTCCCCGTCGATTTGTGATGAACAAATTCTATAATGTTAAGTCTCATATATTTGTACACACACTGTTCCACGTCAAGTCATCGGCTTGAGTCATCGACTTGAGTCATATAACACTATGGATATCTGGGTTTTCTATCAAAATATAAGACTTGGAGTGATCCAGTCTTAACATTGTACGTCAAAGTCAAACAGTTAAAAGGAATAAGCATGAGGAAATGTTGAGGGGATAATTTATGCCGCGCCGATCCATGCCGCCGCCGCCGCCGCCAAGAACGACCACGGCGTGGCGCCGGCTGCGCCACCGCCGCCATGTGAAAATACCATATACGCCGCCGCCGATTCAAAATTGATCGGCGCACAGGTCTATGTGGAAACTGTATATGATGAAATTTAAATTCTTTGTCGTCAAAATGCTTGTTGGAGTCTCAATACTCAGTTTCTGGTGATATTTGCCCTTTCAACCAGACTGGCCACAGGGAATCTTCGTCAGAAGAGGGTATGTTTTGTCACGATCCGTGAGGCAGCGACAGATACAAATTTTCATCAGAACTTGCTTTTCGACGGCTCAAACTTCATGATTTTTTATGAATAGTATATATTGGTCTTTCCGGGACAATCCCGATGCCCCGGGGTAACCTTTTGAAGGAGATAAATACAGATTTTTGCCGAAATATACTTCTCACGTCAAACATCTTGATTTCTGTATAGTAGTCCACTTCAACTAGAAGTAGATTATTAATAAAAAAAAAAACATGAGGTTTGAAACGCCGAAAGGCATGTTTCGGTGAAAATTTATATTTGTATTTTTCTTAAAGGTTCCCGGGATGTCTGGATTGTCCCGGAATGGTCAATATAGTCATTGTACCATTTCTAGACTAGAAGTAGATTACTTATTAAAAAAACATGAGGTTTGAAACGCCGAAAGGCACGTTTCAGAGAAAATCCGCATTTGTCTCCTATTGAAAGGTTCCTCCTTAGTATCCGATTTTTTTTTGAAATGGCGAATATGGTCATTGATTCATTTCAAGACTAGAAGTAAACTATTCATAAAAAAAATCATGTAGTTTGAACCGTCGAAAGGCATGATTCGGCGAAAATCTGTATTTGTCTCCTTCTAAACTGTTCCTTTAGTGTATCCGGATTGTCTTGGAATTGCCAATTTACTCATAGAAGTAGACTAAAGGGTGTCCACGATGAAATTGCCACACACAAAATTGATTCGCAAAATTCGAGTTTTCATCCGATTGCCATCAAATTTTCAGGGAATGAGAAATAACTATTAAACTTCATTTTACTATTTTACTCGTATTTTATTTACAGTCCATACGCAAATGCCCGCACCTTGGCCTTAACCCCGGCCATAAGATTCTGCACAACCTGTGAATCAACCGTTTTTTGCATGTAAACCCATACTTTCTTCAGTTCCTCGACTGTCTTCATTACCTTAGGTCGTTTAAGAAGGTGCTGCTTCATAATCTCCCAGTACTTCTTGATGGGGCGGAGCTCCGGAGTGTTGGGAGGGTTGAACATTTTCGGCACGAAATTGACCTTTTTGTCCGCATACCACTTCAGCACGTCCTTGTAGTAGTGGCATGAGGCCAAATCCGGCCAGAAGATTGTTGGGACGTTGTGGGCCTTCAGGAGAGGAAGCAGCCGCTTCTGGAGGCACTCTTTTATGTACACCTGTCCGTTCATCGTGTCCTGGGTCACGAAAGGTGCACTCCGCTTCCCGCACGTGCAGATGGCTTGCCAAACCAGGAATTTCTTCGCAAATTTGGACATCTTCTGAGTGCGGACATGCTCCGGAACGCTGAACTTATCCTTGGCCGTAAAAAACAGGTTGCCGGGGATCTTTTTGCTGTCGGTCTTCACATATGTTTCGTCGTCCATGATGCAGCATTCAACTTTCGTCAGCATGTTGAGGTACAACTTCCTGGCACGGGTTTTGGCGGACTTGTTCTGCTTCTCGGCACGATTAGGGGCCTTTTGTACCTTGAACGTTCGAAGCCCAGCCTTAGCTTTGGCCTTCTGGACAAAACTTCGGCTTAGGTGCAGCTTCTTAGCCACATCCCGAACAGAGGCGTTCGGATTTCGGTTGAAGGCCCCAACTACGCGGTTGTGATTTTTGGTGTTGTACGGAATACTTTTTCCTTCACTTCTGGGCTTCCGATCGGTGGTCAACCGTTCCTCGAACCGCTTAATCACTCGCGACACCGTGGAATTCGCGATTCCCAACGTTTTAGCAATGGAACGATGCGAGAGATCCTTGTTCTCGTGATGAATGCGCAAGATTTTATCACGCACGAGCTGTTCTTTCGACTCCATTTCCGCGAGTTTTGATCACAGGACTTTAAAACTTGCAGGATGTAAATAATGCACTATGCAAAATCCACCCAAATTTTCATTAAATTCTACCCAACGGTTAAAAAGTTAGAACAATTTCATAGAATGGGAATTTCATCGTGGACACCCTTTATTCATAACAAAAACATGAAAAATCATGATATTTTGGTAAAAATCTGTTTTTGTCTCCTCCTGAAAGGTTCCCCAGAGGTATCCGGATTGTCTCGGAATTGCCAACATAGTCATTGGGCTATTTCTAGGCTAAAAGTAGACTATTTATAAAAAACCATGAAGTTTGAACCGTCAAAAGGCTTGTTTCCGCGAAAATTCGTATTTGTCTCCTCCTTAAAGGTTCCCTCTGGGAATCCGGATTGTCCTGGAATGGCCAATATGGTCAGTGAAGTAGTAGACTATTCAGGAAAAATTATGAAGTTTGAAATCCGGGTCAATATGACCCGAAACACCTTATTCGTATTTTTTAACAGTTCTTCAGAAAAGTCGAAAAAAATTGGGTTCGATGCAGAAACATTACTTATTATGATTTCGGAAAAATCAAGAAAATTCAATATCTAGATGTTTATTTTAGAAAGATAAAGCATTTTTTAAATCCATTCCAGGCCATGTTGACCGCGATAACTCAAGAAGGTTAGGTAGCGTAAATAATAGGAGTTATATTATAACATTATTGTTTTTGTTTCTTATTAACCTCCAATTCTCTATTTCAACCTTTGCAAACAGCACTTTTCAATATACACAAAAAAAAACAGCCAGACAGACAACACCTTTCAATTTGTTGTTTTTGTTTTACAAAATCCTTGTTTACGAAACGGGTGAAAGCTAATTTTCAAATATATTTTTTTAGTGTAAACGTGTAAACAAAAACCACAGAACATATGGGAGTATGAGATTAAGGGAGCCACACCATTCACTTTTCATCGCGTGCAGCGTTTATAAATATAATGTAATTCTTGACATTTTTTTCCAAAAGTTCTTATGATTCGATCGGCAAAAAATTATTTGCCCCTTTCTTCCCAAAATTCTCACTGTGCAACGGGATGAAAAGTGAAATTTATGGTGGTCATTAGCTGGTCGTAAATCAGGGATGCGTTCCGTTTCTTTTCGCTGCCCTGAGTAGATTATGGGCGAATGATTCAATTTTGAAGACATTGCATTCAATATGGCAGTCGTAACGGAAATCCTTTCAAATGTTAGTAAGAGTTTCCATGCTATGCATTCAGCAGTGAAGCGACACTCAAACTTCTCTCGAGCTGTCCGTTCTGGTGTCTGCTCATGGCAAGCTTGAAAAAACAAATCGTGTTTCAAGTTATTAGATTGAATTGCCACTTTAATTAATTTACATCTCGGCCAATCCAGACACAGAAAAGTAATTCGTCACCACCAGCTCCAACATCATCGAGCAGCCAACCAAGCATTCAAAAAAAAAACCAGTTGGAAACAAGCACTTGCATTCACCAAGGATAAACTGATGATGAAGAAGATACCTCATCTGTCCTCTTCTTGTTGCCAACCAGCATTTTCGGTGCTCGTTTCGAGGGGTTCAACTTTTTTTTTTTGCTACGATTGTGTTTTCCCTTGTCGGTGGCCGATGGATTGATGTCATCATTTCATGAAATCAACCCGGAAAGTAGATCAACTTTTCGTCATTCCCCCAATTCGGGAGGGCAGTGATTTTCCGGAGACGTGTCGATGATCCAGATTTTGGCATTTACATTTCGGATTCGGGAAATAACGCAAGCAAGAACACAAGGATAAGCTAATTGAAACTATTACTTTGTGTGACACTTTTGTCGTCCTTTGCGGAAAGATACGATGACGACAAAGGCAGACTCGGGGTTTCCGGTTACGGTGGTGCTTTTTTTTGGGGGGAAAGTTGTTGTGCATGATAGGATGTCGAACGAAGTTTGAACCTTCAGGCCTGCTAAATGGAAACTAGGGAAGGAGATTGTAATCTGTTTCAAGCTCTTCGATCGCATAGGGCAAGGATAATGGTGCAAATTGCCGGCTCGATGAGAGTATCTGATTTCATGACAATTTGTGTTTTGCTTTGTTCCATGCCGGACTACCCACCATTACTCGATGGACATGAATTATCACGTATCTTCATCGACTTTTTCTTCGGTGAATAATGCGGCTGTAAGAGCCTGTAATTTTACATAGACTTTATTGTCCAATGAAAAAGCTAAAAATGGCTTCCCTCGACCTAAGATGCACGTAGAGACACATATTCACATGTTTAGCCATGATAAACCAAACACAAAATCGACTAACAAAATCTATCAAAGAATACAGGTCTTTACAAATGTCACGTGAGAATTAAGATGCTTCAAGATGGTGACATTGAATGTCATTGAGGGAGAACTGCTTCCGATGATTCGCTCCTTTAATCGAAACTCGGACAAGTTTGGACTCCGACTCCGACTCGACTCTGGTTACTTTTCCTGTCAACTTGAGGCAGAATGGTTTTGTCCATCCATCGCTGCTCCACCAGGCTGCTTTCAATCAGCGATAGATCTGACCCGTCGTCCAAGAATCGTTTCAATGGAGGTTCGTGGTCTGGAGGGCAGGAATAATACGAAATAGTAGCTGCTGTTTGTACTGTCGATCAGTGTGGCTCTGAACCGTTGACATCCCTGAGGTCGGCTGAATGATCAAGCTATTGAAATTCAACAACGAATGGTGTCGAAATTGGCATCCCTCAATCACTTACTGTGTCGCACTTTTGCAGCTCCTTCTACCATGTGCATTTAGATAACTCCGACATAGACCGTTAGTTTGTTGAACACTGTGCACTCTGCTATACGGTGACCCGATTTCTTACAACAAAAACCTACACGTTTCTTCTGGCTCGCTGACTCGCCGCTGGAGGCTGATCTGCTGAATGCTGCTCCGCTGGGCGCTGTTTTGCTGACGTGATTGTTGACTGTTCCTTTTTGTCGCTGCTTCTGCTGTCCGCTGCTGCTTCCTCCAACGTACTTCGTCACTCTGCTTATTGCGGTAACCACTCCGTACATGAAATCACCGAACGTTTTCAGATTGAACACCGGGTGCCGCTGCATATGCTCCGTCCATTGCATCTTGGTGTGAGAAGGTAGTTTCTCCACCATTTCCATCAGCAAAGTTGAGTTAGCAAGATGCTCTAGTAGACCGACAGCTTCTATATGGTCACATAGGCTGCCATTCCGAAGTCGATCATGGTTTCAGAACTCTCCATTTTCAGCGCCGCAACACTCCGCACCTTCTGCAGCAAAGTACTGATTAACAATTCTGGACGCGCGTACAGCAAACGCAAGTTGTCAAACACTTGGAGTACTGATTCGGAAAGCAATAATCTACTTTTGACAGATTCGTACGCGTGCCCTTTCAAACATCGCTGAAGACGCGCGATATTCTCAGCACTACTAAATCCCGAGTCATTACTTGTCGAGCGACTAACTGACCATATTCGGGCAATCTTGATGCCGGCAAAGCTGAAAATATCTCTGGTTGGAGTTCGCTAATATTTTGGCTTGTATTGGCTTGAAGAGCGCATCTATTTTCGTTCCTCCTCAAAGACGTTAAGAGAGGAGCCGTTGGGGCGGGATGACCAGAAAGCATAGGCTCAGTCCCAATTGGTCGGGCCGAACTAGTATCTTTTACTATCGGGCTACTTGGCCGTAATCCTGCTACCAGATCTAGATAAGAACTGTAGCGCTGTGGAGCAGAAGCTTTGGATGTATTTTGGGATAACATTTGCATTAAAAAAAATAGACAAAAATTGCCGATTTTTCATGCATTTACCTTCACCTGCACAGACGAAACTACCCATGCAGTATCAACCAAGCAGACAAGATTTGACAGCTCTATCAGTGGAACTCTAACCGTGATGGCAAAAACAGTGAAGCCACTCCGTTCAGAAGTGTGCGCGTTCAAAGACGCCGGATACGCCCGTTCCTGCATCTACAATATCTTGGCACTATTAAACAACAATCAGAGCATCGAAAGAAAGCCCGGTTCCGGACGGCCGACGACTCTGAGCGACAAGAAGCTCCAAAGGATGCTGAAGAGAAAGACGGAGGGAAACGTGGCTACATCGCTGCGTACGCTTCGCCGGGAGGTCGGTTCAACCGGCCAAGCAGTGAAAAAGTACCAGGCGAACATGAACATACATGTCAGGAAGCGGAAGTCGCGTCCACTGGTTTTGGAGCTGCAGGCAATGACGCAGCGGCAGCGGCTGAATAAGATGGTCAACTCGATTTTCCGGCAAATCGCGACGTGGCGGTGGTGATGGACGACGGGACCTATCACACCCTGGATGGTAACGACTGGCAGGGCACTTTGTATTTTACCTCCACCAGGAAGGAAGTGAGCTTCGAGGTGAAGTTCATTTCACACACACCATGTTCCCCAAGAAATTGCTGCTGTGGCTGACAATCAGCGAGAAGGGGATGTCAGGCCGCTCTTTTTTCGCTCAGGACTGGTCGTGAACGGAAAAACTAATAGTACGAAATGACTGCCGGAAGTTGCGTCATTCATCAAGAAATACCATAAGGGCGGGAAGCGGTGTTCTGGCCGGATCTGGCGTCGGCCAACTACTCGAAGCGATTGAAGGAGATGGAATGGCTGAATATAGATGTTGTATCCAAGTCGGCGAACCCACCCAACGTCCTGCGTCCCATCGAGAATTTCTGGGCCAACCTGAAGCGGAAGATCTACTCCAACAATTTCGACGTGAAAACAGAGGAGGAATTGATAAATAAAACGAAGAAAGAACTCAACAACATGCCTACACGCATGTTTTCGTCCACCATAGCGAATGTTCCGGTTAATTGACAGAAAGCCGCTCGCAAGGGCGTAGATTTTTATTGCAAGTAAGCTTAAACAATTACCTTCCATGGGAAATTTATCTACACCCAAAATAAAAAAGCAAGATTGTAATGCAATTTCGCATGATTTGGTTTCATTTCTCGTAATGGATCGCAACTTGGAGAAAAAATACAACATTGGTCGTGGGCAAAAAAGCAACACATCAATTCGATTAGAAAAATTCAATGTGTGCGTGAGGTTGTACAGTTGATTAGTAGTAGTAAATTCAATGGCACACAAAAAAGAAGATTTCAATTTGCTACTGAGAGTCGAACCGCGACCGTAAGCATGACGGCTCTTCATTGTAACCATCCAGTTACCACATCAATTTAGGTGAACTGAATAAAAGCCCTATAGTTGCTTCGGTTGTCGAAGCTCTCAACGTTACAACAATGAAGCAGATGTCGGTCGCACACACTTACATGGCTTCGTTTATTTCATAAAACGCATGGTGACTTGATGAATCGGCGAAAGGAGGGTGTTGACGTGTGCAAATAAAAATAGAACACTTGACAGCGGAATAGCAACAATGGAAAATGGCGTAACGGCGTTCTGTGCCGTTGTCTCACCCATATTGAGAAGTTGTTGATGGTTGAACAAAAACCCAACGGTTGCTGCGACTATCGAGGCACTAGCCACACAGCGATAACCACTTGCACACACTTGTATGGCTTTGTTTATACCATAAAAAGCTTTGTGGATCATGATGGGCAAAATTGCCTTATCAGAATCATGCGGATTTCTCAAGATATGATTGCAGAAACTGCAATTGCATTTTTTGCAACAATTTCAACTTTTGGGTGTACCGCGGAGGTGTTGAATCATCGATTCATCGCATATCTCTGTACTCTGAGGATTACTAGATGATTCCTAATGTTGACTTCAGACTTGGCGATTCCATTATTGAACGGCTACGAGAGGATCTGCGAACCAAACAAACAGACAGAATAAGACACTGAAGCAGAATTCTCTTTCAAATACTGAACACTGTTAGAGCAGAACATAACTATTGTATTTGGCATCTTAACACAGCACCAGTGAAATGAATTGACTAAAGTGAAAAATGGCCTACTGTGAAAATTCCGCCAAATTTTCATCTCAGCATCACAAGAATCATAATCGAACGTACAGAATAATAAAATGTTACATTATTTTATTAACACCACGAGTTCTGCAGAATACGAATGTTTAATTTTTGATTTTTGAAGCGTAATAAATATAAACCATTTATTTTAACTCCATTGCAATACTTAGCAATCGAAACATTTCAGCAAACAGTAAACATGCTAGTTTGGCTCAGATTTTGACAGTTCTCGCTGCTCGATTGGCTCAATATGGCCGCTTCCGCATATCTCTGTACTCTGAGGATTACTAATAGGAACTAATGCAATGTTTGGCTTGAAATCACATGAATTTCAGGGACCTGATGGACTGCCATTTTCCTGTAGCCAACATCACGAACATCCGAACTTCAGAAGATTCATTGTTTATAAACAATACTTTCGTTCTTACTCGTAGAAGCAAACGTCAGATGGGTTTTATTCAAATAACAGGATAGGGTTGTCAGGCCTATGGCAAAAACCGAGCGACGAACCAGTGCATGCAGTAGTTGTTCGCCACAGGACTGAAGCAGCTGTCATTCACGAACAACAACCGTGTATGTATGATATGTACTACCACCCATTGTAGCACGGAAACTAAGTCCGACAGCAATAGGCTCTCCTCTCTGTTAGACTTGATCAAGCTTTAATAACCACTGATTATCCTAGTCATGCCATTGTATGAAGGGCCAAAAAGGGGTTGGATGGATCGATAGGCAACATCACTTATACGTATCCACAGGGATATAAAGAATCTCCTTCCAACAACAAGACTGAACGATTGGTCACAAGAGCAAGCTATCTTACATGAGGATGCCCCAATGGGCGGAGAGAAGAGCCCGCCCTTTATTCACAAACTGTTAGCAATGGGGAGTTGGCATTTCCACTCTCCCCATCCAGAGTGCTTCAATCGGGTGCCCTGATGGTCCCTCCCGTTCCCATGAAATATTTATATAGGATATGTGTCCCTTGACTCAGCCTATTATGCAACCATCGATTACATTTTTTATTATAACTCATAAAGTTTTTAAGCTGTAGGCAAGATTCAACTAGTAAAACACTTGCTAAGATCAGTTTGATAAGACATTTTGTAGTATGTATCACGAAAAGCTACACAACTCGTTTTTTAAAGTCAGAAACATTCGAGGGATATGGATTTAATGTCGGTCTATTGGCGCCAAATTGGGTCTATTCATGGATGCAACTTCGTCTCATTCGATGGATTTATTACTAAATACCGTCTTTATACGGTTTTATTTTACTAGTTTTAAGATTGAAGGCATTGCTAGCTGTATTTGATTCACTAAATACAATATTCCACAAAACAAACTCAAGTAAAACTACCTCCAAACACTTAAGTGATGTTCATGTTTGATTAATTATCCATTCAATAATGAAAACATTATAATTCACTATACAATGGTTTTGTTTCTTCGGTTTGTGCTTAGATAAGCAACTTGAATATGAGCAATCGCAAGTTCATCAATTTCCACAGCAAATTTCACCAATAACAACCTTTTTACTATGTTATTGGTAGAACAGGCCATAGTTGGGAACATACAAAAAATATGTCCTCAACATTGGGTCTACGATTTTTTTGTAAAATCAATGTTTTTTTAGCAATGTGAACTGTTAGTTTGTAATGTGTAACTATTTTCTGCACATCCAGACTGCATTGCTTGCTTTATCGACTCAATTAAGCCAAATTTAGATCACTTAAACATCGTGTAGATCATCTGTTCTGTTTAACCAGTGAAATCATGATGCCCCAAAAGTGCAAGAAAGCGAAAATTACGCGAAAGTGAACAACTATAAGTTGATTGATATTGTCTCAATTGCTTTGGATATCATCGGTCATCCTAATAGCAACGTGATTTTGTTGAGTATCGCTTAATTAATGACACATTTGGTACATAGGCCGAATGAAGGAGCTAGGCTAACGTTACATCCCCTTACCCTAATAGTGTATATATTTATGTAAATGAAAAATAATACAATCATTCATATCTATTACATACGATCTCTATTCGGTTGATCCTGAAATGCAAGAAATGTAGTCAAGTGTTTTAGTGTAGAGTTGCGTGGTTCGCGCTTGAACGCGTTTTCGACAAACTTGCACATCCATTATGAATGTTGTCGAGTCGAAGTAGAATTAGGGTAACACCGTTTTTTTTTACCAATTCGGTTGCTTTATTTCTAGCTGTAATGCTCTAAAACTAAAGAAAATAGTTTATATAAATTTAATGCAATTAATAATAACTTAATAACTTACAATTCTGGTGACTCTATTCACCTAAACTACTTCTTATCGGCAATTCTGGCCGAGATTTCTGTATCCTATATTTGAAGGCAAGTTTAGGATAAGTTTCTAGTTTATAAGGCATGATTTTACTTACAGTGTATATATTTTAACTCTTAATAGGAAATAATTAGATTCCTAGGTATTTAATTCGGTAATTTAGATGTAACTTTCAATTTTATGTAGCAATCAATTCAATCACAATAGAATTCTTCTGGTGCACTTATCTATTGTTTTAGTTTTGCCACATCACTGCACTATGGTCCAGATTACGAATTTCACGAGGAAACATGCTCCCAGCGCCTAAAACTTGAAGCTTTACATCAAAGTGATGTTTCTACAACATGGTTTGTATCACTAAGGCCCATTTTGTGATGTTAATTAAAATTAGGGTGGTTCCCATTTCTCACGGAAATACAGAACCTAACTTTTTTATTTGCAGAAATAGACGTTTACATTTTTCAACAGAGTTGTAGCGCAGAAAATTTCATGGAATTTCCATATATAAATTTTTATGTAGCTTAAAAATTGATCGATTTAGAGCAATTTTCCCTCATCAACTTAGGGTGTACCATTAAAAAAAGTTTTTTTGCCCTATCTTTTTTATTTCAATTCCCACCGTAAAGTTGTGTTAGAACAAGTTTTAGAACTTGTAGAACCTATAAAGACGCGTACTTTGGTGCACAAATTTAGCCGTTAGCTTCAACCAATCAATAGTAATTGAAGTTTTTCTTAAAAAATACGCCCTTTTCAAATATTGATTTTCATGATTGGGGCAAATATAAAAAAAAATTAAAGACGTCATTCAAAAGGATAATTTATATTGTTTAGCATATGTGAAAACTAGAGATATGTTATTTCTGTATCTTGAGAAAATTTCATTTGAATCTGGCGTGGTTTTAGAAGAAAAACTTCAATAACTATTGATTGGTTGAAGCTAGCGGCAAAATTAATATATCAAAATACACGCCTTCAAAAGTTCTACAACTTGTCTGAACAAAATTTTACGATGGAAATTGAAATAAAAAAGTTAGGACAGAAAAACTTTTTTTTATGGTACACCCTAAGTTGACGAGGGAAAAGTTGCTCTAAATCGGTCAATTTTCAAGCTACGAAAAAAAATTTATATGTAAATTCCATGAAATTTTTTGCGCTACAACTTTGTTGAAGAATGTAAACGTCTATTTCTGCAAATAAAAAAGTTAGTTTTTGTATTTCCGTGAAAATGGGGACCACCCTAATTTTAATCAACATAAAAAATGGGCCTTTGTTTTTATTTCAAGTTTCACCACCATTTATTTTGAAAGTTAAAAATTGACCGATTTAGAGCAACTTTTCCCTCGTCAACTTAGGGTGTACCATAAAAAAAAGTTTTTCTGTCCTAACTTTTTTATTTCAATTTCCATCGTAAAGTTTTGTTCAAACGAGTTGTAGAACTTCTGAAGGCATGTATTTTGATATTCTAATTTTGCCGCTAGCTTCAACCAATCAATAGTTATTGAAGTTTTTCTTCTAAAACCATGCCAGATTCAAATGAAATTTTCTCAAGATAAAGAAATAACATATCTCTAGTTTTCACATATGCTAAACAATATAAATTGTCCTTTTGAATGACGTCTTTAATTTTTTTTTATGTTTGCCCCAATCATGAAAATCAATATTTGAAAGAGCGTATTTTTAAGAAAACTTCAATTACTATTGATTGAGTTGAAGCTAGCGGCTAAGTTTGTGCACCAAAGTACGCGTCTTCATAGGTTCTAAAACTTGTTTTAACACAACTTTACGGTGGGAATTGAAATAAAAAAGATAGGGCAAAAAAACTTTTTTTAATGGTACACCCTAAGTTGATGAGGGAAAATTGCTCTAAATCGGTCAATTTTTAAGCTACATTAAAATTTATATATGGAAATTCCATGAAATTTGTTGCGCTACAACTCTGTTGAAAAATGTAAACGTCTATTTCTGCAAATAAAAAAGTTAGGTTCTGTATTTCCGTGAAAATGGGAACCACCCTAATTTTAATTAACATCACAAAATGGGCCTTAGTGATACAAACCATGTTGTAGAACATCACTTTGATGTAAAGCTTCAAGTTTAGGCGCTGGGAGCATGTTTCCTCGTAAATTCGTAATCTGGACCATAGTGCACTGCCCTAGGCATTCTCCCCACAATTCATGGCCTGTCGAGTTGACAGTTAACTCGCTCCTACTCAGTGTGTGTGCCGTGTCCCTAGGGTAACTTTTATCAGGTGTAGTGACGACCGTTACGCTTCGCTCAACTATGAACCAGAAAAATTAGGCAATGTATGACCGCCATTAAAAAAAAAGAATTTTAAATTTTAAATTATTTTATAATACCTGACGACCTGGAAGACCTGAAAGATATGAGAATGGAAAATTATGATATGATTTACCGGTCGCACCCCCTCACTTCGCTATTGTCGGATTGACAACATTGCCCAGGCTACGCCAACCAGCATCTCCATGTTTCAACTGGCAGTCTTTTGTGATCAAATGACTCGTTGAGGCGTGAGTTAGGAACTTGTGGTCGCACCGTCCTTAGAATTTGTCAACTCACCATTTGAAGCTCTACCATCTTTGGCGGCGTATGTGAAATGGGCGGGACATGATGTAAGAATGTCAGACTGCAACCCTGCAAAAATGGTGTTTGTCTCGAATTCGACCGGTACAAGACGCAGAGGAGCTCAGCGAGCAAGGTGATAAAACCAAGTGGAGCAAGACCTTAGAAGTGTGGGACATTCGAGGAACTGGAGACAAGCAGCCCTCAACCGAGTTTTATGGAGATACATCGTGACGCATGTACGGTCCTAACAAGACGTTGGACCAGCATAAAAAGTAAGTAACGCAATCCAGACATCAAGTGAGTGAATGGCAATCAACGAGTTAGCTGCGACCGAGAAAACCACGTTGTTTTCAGTGAAACAAAAAGCGATGTAGAAGGAGATGTTCGCTCATCAACATGAGGCACCAAGAGTGGACAGTAATGTTTGCTAGAATGAAAAATATGAAGAGAAAGTGTTGAAAGTTCCGTCAGTGTACGGAAGGTTGGAAATAGAACAGATGTTTGAAAGTTGAGCGATAGGGCATGGGTACAGTAGTACTCGAACCAAAGACGTCACCCTTTGCCTAACATCCCACTGCGGGGTAGGTCTAGGCATGGACGAATCCGCCTCCTCAACAGGCAAAAGGTGACGTTTGGAAAGCGCTCATGTGCCACTGACGGCTTTGTGATAGTTATTCTAGCGATGTATTGTATGCACTCTGTTTGGATGGGCACATGGGAGAGGAACTCTCTCCTTTTTTGGGTTTGTTTTGATTCGCTACGTTTGAGATCAGAAGAAGCGATGCTCACAGTTTTCATGGGTTACAAGGATGTTAAGTGCTATAAATTCCTTCCAAAATGCCAAACCGTCAACAAGCAGTAGGATTTGGGCGTTATGAGACGTTTGCGTGAAGCAATTCGCCAAAAAAAAAAACGGTTTTGTGAGCAAACAGCTCGTAGATCTTGCAGCACGATAGCACACCGTCACACGATGCCATCGTTATTCGTGAAGGTTTGACTAAAACCGCATTCAGCAACCATCGAATTCACCTGATTCGGTTGACTTAAAAATCGAGATCATAGAAAATTCGAAGATTACTCTGAAACCGCAAACCGAATATAAAAAAAAGTTTGGAGGATTGGATTGAGCGCTTGCATACTTGCGTGGCAGTCGATGGGGAGTACTTAAAGGATGTACCGTTTAAAATCTGCACCCACACAAAATTCACTCTTAAAATTCGAGTTTTTATTCGATTATCAACAAATTCTCAACGAGTAAAAAGAAGCAGTTAAACTGAGTTTTGGCATTGTTCATTTAATTTATTTCGCCTTTATATCCGAATGTGCCAACCTTTGCTTTAACCTCAGCCATATGGTTAACCTTGTGCTTTCTTCAGTTCTTTGACATTATTCACCACTATAGGTCATTTCAAAAGGTGCTTCTTCATAATGACCCAGTATTTTTTCGATTGAGCGCAGTTCCGGAGTATTTGGTGGGATCAGATCTTTCAGATCAACTTCATTCGCCTTATATCACTCTAGCCACGTCCTTCCTGTAGGGGAAGGTCCATTAATTATGTCACGCCGTAAGGGGGGAGGGAGGGGTTTGGGAAAACGTGACGATCCATACAAAAAATTTTGAAGGTCCATACAAAAAACGTGACAAGGGGGGGAGGGGGGCTTGTAAAAAGTCAATTTTTGCGTGACGTAATTAATGGACGTTCCCTAGTGGCATGATGCAAAATCCGGCCAGAAGATCTTCGGGAGAGGGAGCAGCCGGTTTTGGAGACACTCTTCCATATACACCTGTGCATTCATGGTACTTGCGGTACCGAAAGGTGTACTCCACTTTCCGCAAGTACAAATCGCTCTCCAAATTAAGAACTTCTTGGTAAATTTTGACATTCTCTGTGTCCGGCGGTTCTCGGGAATATCACACTTATCCTTGGCAATCACATACAGGTTTCCTGGAATCTATTTAAAGTCCGCTTTCACGTATATCTCGTCATCCATTATGCAGCAGTGTGGTTTTGTTAACTTCTGGTCGTACAACTTCCGGGCACGGTTTTTTGCGACCGTATTCTGTTTCTCGTTACGGTTTGGGGACTTCCGAACCTTAAACGTACGTAGTCCAGCTCGAGTTTTGGTATTCTACAAGAAAGTCTTGCTCAGATGCAAATTTCTAGCCACATTTTGAACTGAGGCTATCGAGATCCTCACTCCCGATCAACAGGCAGACGCTCTTCGAACCGTTTTATGATACTAGACACCGTGGAATTTGCGTTTCCCATCATTTTCGCGATGGCATGGTGCGACAGATCCTTATTCTCAAAATACTAATGAAAAATACTAATGCAAACGTCGCCATTTAAAAACCGTTTGCTCATCTAATGGGACCAACTCACACATTGTAAACAATATATCCGGAGCAATTTGCAATTAGGGCGTACATTGCAAAAAATAAACAAAATGTTTTTTTCAATGCAATGCATACACTGATAGGCAAAATAAAGTGCCCACTTCATCGTTTTTTCAATTTTTCTCATTTACTTGGTTCAAATTAAAGTAAACACTCTGTATTTTTTTTATTATCTTATTTTTTATATTCTTTTCAAGTTTCACTTATGGAATACTGTAAAAAAAAGGAGTTTTACTTTAGAAAAAAAAAATCAATTTGTGTTGAAAAAAAAAAATTGACAAAATAAAGTGCCCACTTCATTTAGGCTACAGAAAACATAAATTAAAGTAAAATAAAAGCATTTCAATAATTGGTGTGTCCTCCTTTGGCCTTCAGGACCTCCTGCAGGCGCTTCGACATGCTCTCGACCAGGTTCTTTAGGTGCTGTGGATCTAGCTCTTCCCAGGCGCGCTCCAGGGCTTCAAAAAAGGTGTTTTTATTGGTAACACCAGTTTTGTCAACCCTGGCATCGAGAATCACCCACAAATTCTCGATGGGATTGAGGTCCGGGCTTTGTGGAGGCCATTCCAACGGTTTGATCCGCCAAAACCGGAAGAAAGATTTGGTCTACTTGGCAGTATGCTTTGGGTCGTTGTCCTGCTGGAATACGAACTTCTCTTCAAGGCCCGTTTGGATCAGCGAAACCTCCAGATTTTCTCGCAGGATGTTGATGTAAGAATCTGCCGTCATTATCCCGTCGATTTTCACAATGCTTCCCACTCCACCCTACGAAAAACACCACCAGACCATCACATTTCCTCCTCCATGCTTCATCGTGCCTTGGTTGTGGCGCTCCTGAAGCTCCTCTCCCAAACTGCACCAAACACGAACGCGCCGCTTTCGGTTAAACTCGAATTTTGATTCGTCCGTCCAGAGAACCGTTTTCCAAAACTCTAAGGGCTTATCAGCATGCTACTTAGCAAACTTAAGCCGTTTGGCTTTGTTTGCCTTGCTGATTAATGGGCGCTTCCGGGCAAGTTTGCTATTCAACCCCTGTGCTACGAGACGGCGACGAACAGTTCGACCGGAAACTGATAACTGAAGGTTTCCTGGATCTCGCGGACAGTTACCTTCGGGTTCTTCTTGACTTCGCTCATGATCTTGGTGTCCGTTCTCGCATCCGTTTTCCGCTTCCTGCCTCTGCCAGGGCGATCCACCACTGATCCAAACGTTTTAAGCTTCAGAAGAATTTTGCCAACCGCTGCCTTACTGATATTGTACTTCTGGCGACAGCCCGGTGCGATTCACCGTTTTTGCACATCACGAACGACCAATTTTCGGATACACAAGGGAATTGCTTTCGAAAGTACTGCGTTCTCCATTTTTTTTTTCAATTGAATCAAATGCGATCACGTATAAAAATGCACCAGGTTGAGCCGTTTGCTTCAAAACATGTCAAAATATCAAAACATAAACAATCGAGGGGTCTTCCAATGGAAACTTATCGAAATCATATTGATTTTTGAAGTGGGCACTTTATTTTGTCACTGTTTTTTTTCAACACAAATTGATTTTTTTTTTAAGTAAAACTCCTATTTTTCAGTATTCCATAAGTGAAACTTAAAAAGAATATAAAATATAAGATAATAAAAAAAATACACTGTGTTTACTTTAATATGAACCAAGCAAATGAGAGAAATTAAAAAAAAAAGAACGAAGAGGTGGGCACTTTATTTTGCCTATCAGTGTAATTATTATATCTAAATCATGAGTTTTGACCTTTTTGTCCAGGTTGTGTAATAATTTCATTCATTAAATACTGTTTTCGCAAAGGGTGTAGAGTTATATCGTAATCAAAACAATTCTTTCTGCGATTTACGCAATATGGCAATATTGTTGACAAACAGAAAGGCGTAATTTAAATCAATACATGAACATGGCGCAAAGTAAAAGGCGATACTGACAAAAAATCAAAACAACGGCGAAAAGTGGCGAAACCTATGAAAATGTCAAACATGGGCGAATAGTATAGGGCGATACTTTTATTTCCAGTTCTTGGACATTGGAAATGGCGTAATCAAACTCGACATTGGAAATGGCGATGGCCGAGAATGGAAATGGCGTAATCAAACATCCTAGAATTGACAGGCGAATATTAAAAATGTGCATATTCCAATGAATAACGAACGAATTTTAGTATTATATGTGAATCAGAAGCTAGCTCTGTTCTCTGTCTGTATGCTAGATTGTATTTGTATTTATTCGTTAATTTGTAAATTACTGTTTGAAATTCTACTTGCAATATTATAATCATCATTTTCCTTTTGTTTACATTCTGCATGTTCGCCCTAATCGAAAATTTCTCCGGATATATCAAACTATGTCTACGCAAAATTTTACCCAGTGGATCAAAAGTTAGAGAAATTTGAGTGTGTGCGGGTTTTAAGCGGTACACCCTTTAGAAAGGGATAATATCGATTTTTATGTCTAATATTTTTTTTATTTGCCTGAATAAATTTTGGGAATTTTTCATGAAGGTAGCATAACAGCAGGGGTTCCTCATATTGAAATCAGGTTCCATTCAACAGAATTGTTTATATTTCAGTAATAAAGGGAAAAGCAAGAAAACAAACTAACATGCAGCATTCCGCTACTGGAAATTGTTGCTGCAAAACGAACCAACTTATTCAAAAAATGTTGTGAATATTATTTGATGTTTAACAAAAATGCTACTATGAAAATAATTGGATGCAAAATGTGCAATTTCAGTTAAAAAGACTCCAACTAACTCGTACATTTCGAGCCTTCTATTACATGAGGGATGGGTCTTCATCTCGGATGTAAAAAGGAAGCCCTCAGCTCAATCAGCTTTACCCGTCAATCCATTCAAGCTTTATTCAGCATATTGCTCATCAATAAACTCGGAAGTACGTATGTCCATTCACATACTTGTAGATTAGTGTGATTCAACCCATTCCTTTCATTCGATTCTAAATCAGTTCAAAATCAGCGTTTCACCATTTGCACTTATTTGGATGCAAACTTAAACAAAATGGATGGTCTTTTGAAGTTTACCTTCGGTTGTTTCGAATTCGAGTAAGTGATTCAAAGCGAATCCAATATTTTGAACCACCCTACTCAAAAGTAACAGGCAGAAAGCACCGTCTGCTGCAGCCCATCCACAATAAATGCGACCGAGTTCCTATCAAGACTCTACCGACGAAGCATGTTGATTGCAAACGGATCGGTTCGTTGCCTTCCGTTTCTAATCCAATCGCTGGAAAACTAGGAACTCCCGCTCGAAGGGTGCCCGAAGCAGTTTATTGGAATCATCAAATATTTTATTTTATTAGCATAATTTGACAAATATTCATGCGCTATGTTGGTACTGTTGCCTTTCCCCCAAGTGGGTTCATGCGGGATGAAATGAGAGGCTCAGCATATAGACAAATCGATAAACTTCCCCCGTAGGATCTCAAATCGTTTCACACGAAGAACACGTGTATGTAGTTCTGACGCCAGGTCTTCATACAGTTCGTACAACCTACAGACACCGAGCATATGTATTGATTTGGCATAAACAGTTTCACCCTTTAGGCAGCTCAGACTCGGATCGTCCATGCTGCTTCTTTCCTGCTCTTCCTCCCCGCAGGTTGAATCTGGCAGAAGTCAACCGGCAGACAACGGCACTTTCGAATTTTACGTACCCGTCGTCGGTCGGTGTCATCCGGGTTAGTAGTTTGCATTTTACGAGCTTGTTTCTGTCATATATTTGTTTACGTCCTACCCCACCGGCACGAACCGCTCCTCCGGTGCGATCAACGCTATTCTTCGGGGCCAAAAAACCGCTTGACGAGGGGCTGTTGTAACATTCTAACCTTTATCACCATCCCAGCAGCGGTAACTTTTTCACAAATGGAAACTATTTCTGCGGTCGAGAATTCGAATGAGAATTTCAACGTTGGAACGTACGTATCTATACTCTTGAAGATATTCGAAATTGATGCATCCCCAGCGTCCGGGAAGTCAGCTGTAAAGCATACCGGGGATGGCATTGGCGGAGGATGCATAGTTTGGCTGAACCATATTTCCGAACGGTGGAGAAAAACGTTTCCAACTGTACAGATAGCATTTTAATAAAATCCCTCCGACCGCGATTCGGGGAAATTTTCCTTTTTTTTTTGTTTTGCATTTGTAAGGGATGAAAAGAATGCGGGAAAGGATCCCTATTGTTTTATTCGTTTTGTTGATGGTGCTGTGGTATTGCCCAGGCTCTATCCGCGATATGAATTCATTTAGCCAGCATCCTTGTTCGTTGTTTTCCGATGGCTTTGATGTTGCTTTATTTTTTCCCCCGCACGCCCTCTTGAGGGGCACCGAGGTTACACGGTTTGATGGATCCTGTGGATCCCGAACGATGCGCGCCTGGTGGTTGCTCGGAATGTTTGAGTAGGAAGAATGGAACACTAGGTTGCACAATTTAGAAGCTAAAATTATTAAAGCATATCCGTTTCCGTGTGTGCGGCGTGGAACTAGGGACCGTGCATTTCCAGAGATAGCCGTATGGACGGGGAACATCAATTTACTTGCAAATTTAAGAGAATAAATGTACGATTTTTGCCTTTAATAGCTGTCAGGTAGCGATATGGGGAGATTCATTGAAGTTCTACTTAAAGTTGATATTTCTCAGAAATTTCTATCCCGTGAAGGGATTTCTTAAAAGATTTATATGATTTCATTGTATTACAATATACGTCCAAATTCATTATATTAACTTGATAAGCGTATCTGGTGTTTTTGAAATCCGAATATGTAACAAATTTTGTCAGCAACAGATATAGTAAATGATCATTTCAGAGCTGAATTGTCTTGAATCTAGGAATATTAGGCAAAATACGAAAAACCTGATAACATACAAAACAGTAAATTTAGAAGAAAAATTAGTAATCTCCATTTAATTCCAACTACCTTTGCTTATCTTCGACAGATATGCGTATTTCGTCTACAATGTGCAGACTTCGAGTTATTAGTACGAGACACTGAAGAAGTCTGCACATTGTAGACGAAATACGCGTATCTGTCGAAGATAAGCGAAGGTAGTTGGAATTAAATGGAGATTACTAAATTTATAGTTACAAGTATTCCACTGAACAGCTCAAACCCTCTAGGATATACAAAACAGTGCAAAAAGGATGAGTCGATAATTATTGCGAAACTTTAGATTGATTGGTAAATCGACTATAGTTATCGAAATGAATAAAATTTGAACAGTAGTCAGCAAATGTATTTACAACCGTGGGTTATACTTAGGATTAACCTTGAATATACCGCTAGATTCTTGCGATTGACGCCCTTAATTCC
Source organism: Aedes japonicus (assembly GCA_034211315.2). Taxonomy (NCBI): domain Eukaryota; kingdom Metazoa; phylum Arthropoda; class Insecta; order Diptera; family Culicidae; genus Aedes; species Aedes japonicus. Next base: position 69,285 of record JASCZW010002138.1, read on the forward strand.
ACTTTCTTTTATGTCTTTCGCCTCTCCTTCGATCTTCCCAAGTTCTAGCTTCACCAAAATGCAATAGGTTTCGATCGGATGGAGTTCAGTACAGTTTTCTTCGAATCCTTGTCGATTTTGAAGACCTCCTCTGTTGCCGGAACTTGGCCTTCGATTGTCTGTTGAACGTTTTGGCGAGTTTGGCGGATTTGCTTCATTCGGTGCAATAACAACATGGGTGGCATCGTATCACTCCATCGCCGATCCAGATCCTGCCAAAACAGAGTGCCACCTTTGTGGAACCGGAGAAAGGGCAGCAGGCGCTTCTGGGGGCATTCATCTTTATATAAAGTGTGTTTCGATCAAAATTTGGTTGACTTAAACTTGACGCATTTCCTTTCATCGTGCATTAAAAATTTTGCACACCCCTCATTTTAAAGATGTGTGCGTGTAGCATCATGGCTTTATTTTGATTTTGAGATTACCACTTCAGTTGTAAAAATGTCGTGAAAGGAAGTGAAGCAACGCATCAAAATTTTGCACGTGCATGCCGACAATCCAAACTTCTCTCACGCCAAGTTGGTGAAATTGTTGAATGTGGCTAAACTAACTGTTACCAACGTATGAAAAGTGTTCAGTGCAGTGTGTGAAAAAATTGACTGCCCGAAATGAGTGCGAAAAACATCAGCATTCAATTCTTTGGTCTTTGCTGAACACACGAATTACTAATAAAGAGAAGAGGCAATGAACGAACGAACACAAGCATTCGGTCCCCTCCAAAAAGGTGACCCGCACCGAATGTCTTCATTCACACAGGATGCTACCGACACATTTTTCTATACAGATCTCCGGTTCAATCAGTCAAAACAAAAAGAGGAGAGCATCACAAAACACAATAATCGCAAACATTCTGACTGAATGTGTTCTTGCTATCACCGAATTTTGGCTCTTCTGAAATTCAGTTTTGCACCGAATCGGTGAATGACGAGATGAATGTTGGATAAATTCACGGGATACTGCTTATTGAATTTGAATTTTTCGCACCCTGGTTCAGTGAGTTTGGCATTGCCCAGATAAAGACGACTCCAGGACACGACTATTGGATACCCTAGTGGTCCGAGGTAGACAACCCTTCCGCGAGATAAGAGATGTTTTGGGAATGCGTGATCTTCCCTACATGCAAGCGATTTACGAATTCCTTTGTTTGTCTGATCTAAGAGTGTAACGTCATCACCCTCCTTCCTTCCACTCTAGTAAAATCCCTACCATTGTGTCTCAGTTATACTATCCTTTTGTTTCCGTGCTACTTGTACCTGCCCACCATACTGTGGTCACCAATCTGCGGCTTAGTTCCTGAAAGAGACTACAGGGATCGAGGATTTGATAGATGTCGCAACCAAAAGCAGCAAATAATGGCTTAAATTAGTTACCTACCTAGCCCTTTCCAAACGATTATATGGCCCATTAACCTCGAGCTAGCCACGAGTAATTGGCATCCCTCTTTTACTAATAACAAAAAGTAAAATGTTTTGTACAACAATATTGAATATCGGCTCCGTAAATTGTTACACATGCCTGAGCCTAACAAATAAACGAACTGATAAAATAAAAAGTGTTCAGTGAACGTTTCTCGACCGCCAGGAAAGCTGGACGGGGGAGAATCGAAAGCCGGAGACCACAGCGACGACAAAAAGAGTTGCCCACTGTTTCGAGCGGAACCCCAACCTCTCCGTCCGAGATGTCGCAAAGAAACTGGGATGGCGCCTTCAACCATGGATGGAGCTAAAAAACGAACTGGACTGTCAACTTACAAGTAAGTGGTGACTCCATATCGCGACGATAATCAAAACACGATCGCAAAAGTTGTACACGACGATGCTGACAAAGTTTGATTGCGTGGTACACGACGATGAAACTTACGTCAAGGCAGGCTTTAAACAGCTTCCTGGACAGGAACTTTATACGGCAACTGGACGGGGAAAGGTGGCAGATATTTTCAGGCACATTAAACTGTCAAAGTTCACGAAGAAATATCTGGTGTCTCTGTACCGGTGGCTAGAAGAACAATGTTTACTTTGCGACCGTAACCGTCAACCAGAAAATTTATCTGAGCGAGTGCCTACAAAAACGTCTACTGCCTTTCCTGAAGCAATACAATTGTTCCGTTCTATTGTGGCTGGATTTGGCAACTTGCCATTACGGAAAAAAGGCCATTGAGTGGTATGCTGCCAACAACGTTCAAGTGGTGCCCAAGGAAGAGAAACCTCCCAACACGCCAAAGCTCCGCCAAATCAAACAATATTGGGCCATCGTCAAGCGGAACCTTAAGAAGACTCAAAAAGCTGTTGTGAGCGAGAAACAGTTCAAGGAAAATTGGCGTTTTGCAGCGAATGAAGTAAACAAGAAGACTGTACAAAATCTTATGGGAAGTGTTAAACGAAAAACCCGGCAATTCACATTTGGTAACAAGGAAGCTTAACTGAATATTTCTCCTGTATTCTGTATTTACTGAATTTGACCACATTATGATCAGAACACCCTTTATTTGGCCGTTGATGGTACCGGCCAGTCTCCTAGAGCAGCCTAGCGCAGGTGTTTGATGAAGAATACACTCTTTAATAGTTTTGTGCGATTAGCGGTTTGTTCTGGTAACACGTTTATTAGATCTTTGCTTCCGGAAAACCGATCCAAACGTTCAGTAATCAATGAAGATGAAGTACTTTTAAGTCTTGCGTGAAAACCAGTTTTTACTAAGATTATAATAATCACAATTATTATCTAAAAACAAATGATCATTCTATTACTAAATTTTGTAGCATAAGCATTTCTTTGCGATTTGATTGGATTTCCATATACATAGTTGTATATTTGGGAAAACTAAACGAAATTAGATTTCTTTTTCTTTTATCTTGTTGGTTTCATATTTTTGGTTCTAAGAACTATGTAAAAAAAATGTATGAATAATAAAACTTGTTGTTGCATAAAAGGTGAGGGTGTTATTGATATTTCTTATATTTCCTCTGGCTTACACCTTACACAGTTCCATGAAAATAAGTTTTGCAATATCTGAGAACTAGGAAATATTTGGTAGGTTTGTTCCTCATCGGAAATAATTAGACATGTATATTTTTATTTCGTCAGTAGAGTGACCATTCCCGCGATGAAGAATCACGGATTCTAAAAAAAATATTTTTAAGAAAATTAACAGCTTTCGATGCACTATACAGATTTTCAAGATTGATTCTTCAAATTAATGCTTAGTTCTTCTAGGTCTGAGAAAAATATAAAAGGTACCTGACTGCTTACTTTCTGTGAGAAAAATCGATTTTATTCCTTGTTGAAGAAAGCTATGGGATAGTGGTAATATACTATTTGATAATTTTTCTGCGGGTTATTATACTATCCAATATCCAAACAGCCTAAATTGCCTTTCTTCTACAAGGAATCCCTCTACCATTGATTTGGTCCTAACTGATTCATGTCAACTTTGTAGCCAATTGGTTACCCATGCTGACTTCATGGCGGCTTGCGAGAGGGACGGCTTGGAGGTGTTTGTTTACGGATATTGATGGCTTTATTCTATTCTATACTACTATGTGGCCCCAACAGCATCCCTACTGTTGGTTTAATCGGCCCTCAAACTCCGTGTTTTAACTTATTTTTGTATTCTGCTGAAATAAACCATTCACACTTGTACGTGGCATCAGCGGCATCCCTACTGTTGGTTTAAATCCGTCCTCAAACTCGGTGTTTTAACTCATTTTTGTATTCAACTGTGAGTGGCCCCAACAGCATCCTTACTATTGGTTTAAATTGGTCCTCAAACTCGATGTTCTTAACGTATTCTTGTATTCCATTGAAATAAATCACCCACACTTGTGAGTAGCCCCAACAGCATCCCTACTGTTGGTTTCAATCGGTTCTCAAACTCGGTGTTTTATCTTATTTATGTATTCTTCTGAAATAAACCCCTCACACTTGTGAGTGGCCTCAACCGCCTCCTCACTGGTGGTTTGAATCGGTGCCAAAATTTGAATAGCCTTAATGTACATCTCTGCACAGAGAATAAATCAGAAACATTGTTAAATATCTTATTCGCTACCGACGTCAATTGAATTCAGTATCAGGCTTGTATTCCAGATACTGTCTGAGGAACCTGTTCATTGAAGTAGGGGACATTTGAAATTGTAAGGCCGGATTACGTTTTATGCGCTTGGTCAAACATTTGATATGTTTCTTCGTTCTGGCAGTTCGTCTGGCACCTCCTTTGGGTTTGATTGTGGGAATTTCCAGTTTCTTTGAACCATTGCAAGGTACGAAACACAAAACGCTTGCTCACTCCAAACTGCTTAAGGCTATTGAATATCTGTCATGGTTTAAGCTTTTGCCAATTTTATTTCAAAACTTGCTTCCGTATGGCTTCCATGATTGCTGATGAATATAAACAAACGGAATCAATTATTTATCTTCAGCAAAAAACTGTCAAAAGACTACACTCAAAACGGGTATAATCAATTCTGCTGTTAAAATTTCCCAGCTGAAATAAACCAAGATGGAAAAAAAGTTGATAACTATTGTGAGACACACTGTATATTCATTCGAAAAATGTGACAATCGTGTGAAAGTTCAACATATGGCAATTGATGTTTTAAAATCAGTCGAAAATCGATTTAGCGGATTTCAATAAGTAGGGTTTTAGTTAAATTATCACTTTGTCGAAGTCGTAAAACTACACACTTAGAAAAAAATCACCGAATTTCGGTAAAATTTCGCCAAAATCCGTAAAATCTGATTACTGAACGTTTCTGTAAAATAATCTGAGTGTGTAGATCTTTAAATGAACATATATTAATAAAAACATTCAATGATACTTAGCTAGAGTTGATTTGGTTTGTATTTTGTATCAAAAGACAGAAACTGGTCAATATGTCAGCCCAATGCCCCCTCCAAACCTCTTATTATGATAAATTATTGCCTAAATTTAAAAGATAGGACTTTTCTCCTGAACAACTTTTCCTACAGTTTGTTTTAAACCCTATTGTCAACTAGTAAAACATTTAACGAATAAGAAGCCACCATTTTGTTTTCCAAAATCACGTCTAACATTGAGGTACAGTCTTTATACGCGATTCGCGGTTCAAACTTATCATATTTTAAGTTTTTTTTAACAGTACTTCCCACTTTTTCCGACGCTATCTTGAATTCCAAAATTGCATCGGATATTCATTTTCACGCTATATAAGACTTTTCTCAAATATCTGTATTGCAGGGTATTTGGCTGATTTCCCTGTTTTACGAAACAGAAGTAATATGACGCCCTTATTCACTTTTCAGCCTTTATTCGCCGCTCCCGACCCAAAAGAATTCATATTGCAGGGTATTTGTCAGTACACAGATAAGAAGAAACGTTAAATTATCGTTATCTAATGCACATAAAGTGAATGCTAGATTTGCCAGGAAATAATGGAATATTTCATTAAAATTTAAGCCAGATAACGCCTGAATCTAGCCTGTTGTATGAAAGATTGCAAACATTGTTGTATGGCGCATGAAAGATTGCAAGCAATTCTGTTTTTATGCCTCTTTTGGCTTGGAATTAAACGAGGGGAAATTTCACGTGGTTGTTAAAATTTCCTGCTACATAAAGAACCGTTTTAGTTTAAAAAATGGTTCAAACATCAATATACAGTCTTTATAGGCCATTCTTGACCCAAAAATATCCATGTTGCAGGCTTTTTGACTGCCTAGATTGCCGATCTGTAATACGACCATTTCCATATGAGTACGGTTGATGATTGCATGTTACGGTATGAATTGCTACAGATGTTACAGGTACCGCTGTTGCTGCTACTGCTGCACTGACCTACATTGATTTAGCTTCCGGAGTAATTGGAGACGTAGAACGTTGTGTTCTTGCAAGAATTACATCCACTGCTATTCAGACATAAGTTAAGAGACCTATTTGCTGCATCATTTGCTCAAAAAGCACTAGGGCATCGGTCCCAAGCTGAATGAATCATCCCTACAAACACAACTTAAAACGATTAACCCCTCAAACGTTTTGTCAAAATAACACAGAGATCAGAACAAAAATAATGATTCTAGTACCGAAAAGCGAATTGCAAAGTGCAAGGTGTTAGCAACAATCAATATGTAACTAGCGATTTGAAATTGGTTCACTGTTGTAGAACCCCTTGGTCCGAATTACACCTTGAAGCCAGCACCTTGTTATACATATTTGCGCCTTTGTTTTGATTTGCTGTGTTATTTTGACAGAGTATTTGAGAGTGTGTTCATGTGAGTTCATTATAAGGGGTGCATTATTGAGCTTGGGACCGAGCTTGGGACGATGTTCTAGTACTGACTGAGCCAAGAAAAAAATCGTTTTTGTATGGGACCTACTGGTCTTAGAGTTAGTCTATGGTGTTAGCATGGACTAACTCTAAGACCAGTTTGAGGTCCCGAACAAATACGATTTTTTTCTTGGCTCAGTCAGTACTAGCACATCGGTCCCAAGCTCGGTTCCAAGCTAAGCAATACGCCCCTAGTAACGAACTCACACCAACACACTCTCAAATATTCTGTCAAAATTACACAGCAAATCAAAACAAAGGCGCAAATATGTACAGCAAGGTGCTGGCTGCAATGTGTACTGCGGACCAAGGGGTTCTACAACAGTGAACCAATTCAAAATCACTAGTTGCATATTGATTATTGGTGTAAGCTGTACTTGAGACCAATAGGGTTCTAAAAAAGTGAACCATTTTTAAATTGCTAGCTTCCTATTGATTGTTAAAAAAAACACTGCAAATTCCCAAGCGAGGCTGACACAATTCTTTGTCAAATTGCTTATTGGTTGGTCAAAAACCATCCACCTCTGATGTACCACCACCAAGAACAATCAATGAATCAACCCATGCGAAATAGAAACCTTCATATCGTGTTCTCTGGTTGCTTTGTTGATATTGACAGTCAGCAGATAGTAGTGACGGATCAATTCGTCCAAAATGGGTCAGTGATCACAGTCGAAGATAGGACGGCAAACGGGCGACAGCAATGCGAACTGTGTTATTGTTGCACATTTAACTACGCACCAGCACCAGCAATGGGAATTAAAGAGCGGAGGGCAGCTGATTGCACGGAACCACGAGACAAAGTTCAAAACGTTTAGCCACGAAAGTGTAGCAACGCAGATACTACTCCTACCACTAGCGGGATTAACAACAACAACATACAGACAGTCGGAAATATGCTGTCCGGTCGAATTTTAGCGTATGTCAGTGGAACAATTTGCAGCGGACCTCCATTTGCGGGATCCATATTTCATTGCATCATCAGGTCCGTTTGAACCGCAGGCACGAAAGTAGACCGAGTTTCGAATCGATTTCACTGAGGGTTTTGTTCCGGCTGCGGTTCGGTTGGTGTGCATCGGTATCCTGTCCGACGAGCCTAATTTATTGCAGACTGGCTGGTCTGGTCGAGTAGCTACAAATTAACCTTATCACTGTCAATGTCTGATATCCCCTTTCCTTCTATCCTTTGATTCGAAACAGCAAGTCGTCCTACTAAAATCTGTGGTAGTGAAGCCAAGAGGTGAAGTTTGGAATTAGATCAATCACTGAAAACTAGCAACGTAACTGGGGGGAATCCAATGGGAAGATTTGTTCCTTCCCAAAAGGAATACATTCCGTTTCATGCTGCTTCGTGAGCTAAGGAAGCACGAGGAATTTGGAACTCTTGCAATCAATCAGGATGAATGAATGTACACAAAATCCAATGGATGGATTCATTAATCAAACTGATCGGCTTCGGTTGCATTCGTTGGGAGGTGCCCTTTTGTGTGGTAGTTTTCGTGCTTAAGATGATGCATATACTAGTTGGTGGAATATGGATGGGTATGGTATTGATTTCCCTTCAAAAACCTTAAACGATGACTGTTTGAAAATCGAATACATCCACCAGTTGTATTATATATAAGCCTTGACCGTAAACTGGATATAACTGCTTTAGCAAGGAAACACTAGAATCGCTTCAGGCATACAAATATGCCACCATCATGGCTGATTTTCATCACCTCTTCAAATGTTCGAATGAACAAATCTAACAAATTACAAAGGCTTATATGACTAAATTTCATAGGATTCTTACTACACTGCAGCAATTCTTGGATTCCACCTTCCAAATATTTGTAGTTTTTGTGACCTTTACCTTTAAATGAGCCTGGGCTGCAAAATGGTGAGTCGACAACTGTGATGGAGCGTGCGTCCCCGCAACATAGCTCTGGTCCTCACAAGTTCCTACCTCATGCTTCCACGGGTCAACAGATGACAAAGACCGCCAGCTAAGGGGCTGTTCATAAACCACGTAGACAATTAAGGGGGGGGGGGGGTTACGAAAAAGTCTACGTTTGTCTACGTTGGGGGAGGGGGGGATATACCAAAAGTCTACGTAGACCTTTTTTTCTCTCTACAAAACGAATATTCATACCCTCCACCCAGAGAAAAATACGGTCATAACAAACATATTCCAGGTAAATCCAAACATAAAATTAGTTTATTTTGGCCGCAAACATAAATTTGCTTTCTTTCTAACATATTCTATGTTTAAAACCAACCCTCGTAGCACACTTGTTGCCATTCGGTTGAGATATTATAAATATGACTTGCTTAGTCATAATTAAGTCACTACAACTAATAAAGGTCGTAGTGTGCTAAATGGGAAGTGACGTCGATGTTTGAACTTAAAATCATATTATGTTTATTTTCAACATAATAATGACACGAATAAATGTACAAATTTTGGATTTTACTGGTTCCGTTCTAAATTTAATTTATTTATTCTATGATTCTTGGTTATCTTAGCCCTGGATTGAGCTTAAATGCTAACATGTTCTAGTTTCAAGAAGTTTGCTCAGAGATGCACTGCACACAGTTTCGAGCCCTGAACTTTGTAAAAATTGAAGCAATACATCAAATCAGTAGAATATGGCAGCTAATAATGGAGCATAGCATCCCGTTCACACAACAACCTATATTACGTGATATAAACTATCTTTATATTAGCATCTATACATCTAAAGACTGTCTACGTTAAATTTCGGACACCAACATAATAGTAGCAAAACATAATTTACAGATTATTCAAAAATACCGATTGTTTATTTGACAATAATAGATTCATATCTACATTAGAAAAAGTTGAATAAGATGTTAATACTTCATTCTGTTATATTCTCGAACTTCCTGTGGTACAACCGCAATCAGGTTCCTTATCTTAGTTTCGAAGAGTTTCAGCTTAACTAGAGCCCAGTACTTCTCTATTGGGCGAAGTTCTGGACAGTTTGGTGGATTGGCTCTTGTACCTTATACCATGACCTCTTGTACCTTATACCATTTCCGGACGGATTTCGCATAGTGACGAAACATACTGGAGAGTCGTGGTGTCTGATAAACAACAGCAACCGCTTTTGCAGACATTCTTTCTCGTACACATGCTTATTGATAGTGTCGGTAGAGACAAAACTTTTACATTTTCAACCACAACTACATATGGACTGCCAAATCAAATACTTCTTCGAGAATTTGGACACGTTCTTTGACCGGAAATACTTAGCAACGGCGTTCCTTTGTATTGCGCCATTAAAAGCAAGACCCTGAAGCTGTTAAAAGTCTTCGAGTACGTATGTTTCGTCGTCCTACATGATACAAGAAAATGTTAGCGAAACATTGGTGTCAAGCACCTAAGCACGACTTTTTGCAGTGAAATTTCGCATTTTATCATAGTTGGGTTCCTATTTCACTTTGTGCGCCTTCAGTTCTTACCCCTGCTTCACTTTTTGTACGTATGATTTTGACTTCCCCGCCACATTTTGCACAGAATGATTGGGAATTTTTTCAATAATGGCTACCACCTTCTTGTCCATTTATCGGAAGCATACTTTTCGATTTGTTCAACTTCCAACCTTCCGATCCACAGTCAAGTGCTGGCCAAAAACACATAACACGGTACTTTTGGGAATTTTAGTTTCTTGGCAGAATTGCGTACCGATAAATTCGTATTTCGACGCCGTTCGTAAAAAATGCGTGTCCACTTGATTCGACGCCATTTTACTAAATGTAACAAGAATGTAAACATGTTGTACCACGAAATAAAGTGGAGAGTTTCAGTTGTCACATGAGTGAAACGTTTGAGCGATCCGTGAAAAAATTCCAAATCTACACAGAAACAAAAATGTCCGAAATAAACGTTGACAAGCTTTAGTTTTCACCAAAAATAATTTGCGTGGTATTTGATATCAAGTTCTTAATGTAGGTAGCAACGTGAACGGGTTTAATGCTACACGCTAAAATTACTGTCTCTAATTATCTTTTCGAGAGGAAGAAGTGATAACAAGAGACAGTAATTTGAGCGTTGTGTTTCTCTATTCGTTTTTTACAACATAGATAGATCGAATGCATGGTACCAACTCAATAATAAGTTTATGATGTCAACCACCCAAGCAGTTACTTTGATTTATTTGCAACAAGTGTGCTACTAGGGCATTGAGTATTTTTATTTATACGTGAATGAGATAATATTTGATCGTTAACTTGCCCCGATATGACAAACATTTAGTGGAGGGTTTTAGCGCATGTGGAACAAAGTTGAAAATACAATAAGAGGTCTGGGAAGACGTCAACTTGCTTTGGAAAGCTTTCAAAGAAGATAATCTGAACTTGATATCTAAAGTGAAAACAAAAATAGCCGCATATGCTTTTATTGTGGACTGCATTTTGCGACAAAAGTGAAACCAGATCAACGCAAAAGGTTCCACAAGGCAGATATTTTGTCGAAGAAAATAAGGCCGCTCAAGATTCTGTAGCAACTCCAAAAAAAAATTTTGTGAGGTCGACGAGAACGGAGCTACGGAATTTCCATGGATAGAATCACGATTTGTCAAAATCATTGGACTTGACATCCAAGAAACAATTCCACCAGAACCCTAGTAGCACACCACGATCATAATTAGTTGCAGCAACTTGATTATGACTAACAAAAGCACATATATGTTTTCTCAAGTTAACGACAACATGTGTGCTACTAGAAAACTTCCGTTAATGAACTTTAATTATTGGTTCAAGCAGCCATGGTGTGGACATCTTTGGCATTTGCATAATTGATTGTTATTATTTCTTATTTATGCAGTATTTTTATGAAACAAAATAAAAATAAATAACTGAATAAACTGATTGTATGAGTTTTATTTCTTAAACCGTTCCTCAAACCACCAGAGCCACATGTAGTAGAACATTTTCCATAAATGAAAAAAAAAAATGAATTTGATAAAGTCTACGTAGACTTTGGAGGGGGGGGAGAGTTGGCTAAAAGTCTACGAAAGTCTACGATGGGGGAGGGGGGGTTTGAAAGTGTCAAATTTTGGTCTACGTGGTTTATGAACAGTCCCTAAGGGTTGCGTACTTAGCTGGTAGTGCAGCCTGGGCACTGTTATCCTTCTGACTTCAGCTAGATTGAGGAGGTGCGTGCCGAGCGTCTGTCCACCAAGGAGGTGCGGCTCAAACAGCGGCTGAGTAAGAAACGTTGTATTTCGTCAGCTATACCTTAGGAGGTAGTCCCACCAACGCAATGTAGCCAGCGCGGTAAGATAGCATGCTGAAGTCTTACCCTACCACGAAAAATGTAAGTATTCCTTATTTTGTGAGATTTTTCCTCATTTTATTGCCCACAACTATTTTATAAGGAACAGTAGAAATTTGCAATATCCCAGTACATTTACTAGTGCAAATAAAAACAAAAATAAATGTGTTAATTGAATCTAAAGTTCAGTATAGCCGTGAAATTTTCATTTTGTATTAACTTTTTATAAATCATTTATGCTAAAAATGTATACTGTTCCTTTAACAACTATATAACGGGGATTCCCTGGGGGGGGGGGTAGCCTAAGGCAGTCGAAGGATTTGTTGACTGGACAAGGTTTCGTGGAGTCGCCAGTCCCTTGTCATGCGAGGCACGCGGCCTTCTGGCCATAGTCTTCCGAAGGTTCTCACTGAGATCGGCTGACCCTGCTACAAGAAGCCATCACGTAGGCTATTCTCTCAGAACAACCTGCTGAGAATAGTCCTGCAGCCATAGGTAATCCTTGCACTGATGGTGGGTTCTTATTACACATCACATCACATCACATCACCTTCACCTTTAAATGAGCCTGGATTGTAGGGTGTTATAAATAAATATAAAGAATAATAGGGTGTGTTGGAAGCAACCCGGGAACAAGTTGACACTTCTACTACATTATCACTGAAACTCAAAAATTTGGTCCGGTGGTACTGTCAACTGTTTCAAACCGAAAAAAAAATCTAGCGTATCTTCTAAAAAGGTCGAAAGGCGGATTTGACATGCGATTTTGTGTGCGATAAAAAATGTTAATGTAAAGTTTGTTACATTTTACGCTTGCAATGAATTCGGAACCAGCGGAAGTATAAAAGTGTGTCGTACATAAATTACATCTCGCACTGAAGGGAGGGAGAGTTGTAAAGTGTGACAATCGGTACAAAATTTTTGATTGCTGTGTGTTTCAAAGGGGATGAGGGCCGATTAGCGTTTCCTTAGGAAGGTGGTCAATCTTCAATTGTGCAAGAGGGATGTTCAAACATGAAGTCCATTATTTTTGAATATTTGTTTGTTAGCCGTTTGAATATTTCTAAAAGCGAAATAACGTATGGGAGGCAACAGCGATTGATAATTCGTTTGTCAAGCCAGTAATTTAAAGTTCTTTGTGAATAGTAGATTTTAAATTTTTGTAAAATGTAACGTCTAAATGATCCAAAATTTACACTACTTGTATACTAGTAACAAAACTTTAAGAATGTTCAAAACAAAAATCAAAAATAGATTCACTTGTTCCCAATATCGCCGAAAACCCCTCAACCGCTTCAATATTTCGCTTCTTACGTAAATTTTGCACTTGAGAAAACTCCACAGCTACTTGATCACATTGATACGAGTACAGTAACTATTCATCCGAGTTGTCAAGCCTTCGTTCTAATATTAAGTATAGCAATTTTCGGCAATTTTTAACTCCCTCTCGTAAGGAAGAGAGAGGTAACAAAATAGTAAAAACATATATGAATTTGGACATCCGCTTCCTCCGTAAATGTGAATCTCTTACATGAAGTACCTCAGTAAATAAAAGCAAAAAAATCATTGTTTTAACGGTTTCTATGGCTAATCCATAAACCTCACTTATGCTCAGATTCATTGGATACATTACACCGCGACTTTCTGTTCACAAAATGTAACGCGGTTGAGGAAATGCCGCGGTTGATCCTTTGCTCGGAGGAAAGCCGTGTGAAATATGAATTTCAATATTTAAATTACTTATTACTTAAGTTATACTGTGAATATAAAAATTGACTCTTTTGATATGGTACGCTTGCTTGTTTTTTGCAACCACTCATGACGCAATAAAAACATGCTGCGCCGAAAAGAAAAATTGGTGCATATGTCAGGGACGATCCCAATGTTTACGTAACGGGGCGACATCTACGATTTGCAAGTGGTTTCACGAAACTAAGTTAATCTGTCATGTTGTGGGGGGGGGGGGGGGGTTGGTTGGAAGACAGAAAAAACGTACGTAAACTAACACGAATTGTTCTTAATACTAACACTTGAAAACATATCCGTGTGGACGGTCCTACTTTCACGTTTTCCTTCGACGTACACGATCGTTTGTAATTATTCAAAACTGAGTAGAAAACGACTCAGTTTCGTTAAAAGTGGATCTACCCTCATTAGAGTAATTGAAGGGTTACTAATTTTTGATTAACTAGGTCACCTGTCAAAATTAGAGTTTACATTACTCAGTCAGGTTTGTTTGTATTTTTACAAAACTGAGTAGAAAACGACTCACTTTTGTTAAAACTGGAACTAATCTAATTAGAGTAGCTATGGAGTTCCTCAATTCTGATTAACTAGGTCCCTTGCCAGAATTTGAGTAAACATTATTTAGTATCTAATTTTATTTTTTAATTTATTTTAATCAAATTGTTGACTGTTTCCGAAAACTGTGAAGACGAAACGGAAGTGTCGAAAATTTGTTATTTTCTGGATTGATTGTAATTCATGGATTCAATTCGGCACTTCGACGTCAAAATGATTGTTGATTACAACATACAGCCGTCCCATCTTGAAAACTTTTGATCGACTGAACCACGTTTTTCGATTTTGACAGCTTCATTGTAATTACTCTATTTTTATAAATACAACGCTTTTACAATCAGAGTAGCATTTACTCAGTTTCCTTATATCAAGTTACTCAGACATTAAGCATGGAAATTCGAAACTTAGTGAAAGTTACTCTATTTAGAGTAGATCTGAACGAGCATGTATCGAGATACTACTGGTGTTCATGTTTTTTGGGCCGGGAAAGGTTCTAATAATGGAATATTAATGATCCACAAATTTCTGCAAAACTCGAGAACTAATCACCAAACTTCGAGAAGATGCAAGAACTAATCAAACCATATGTGGCAGGTGGGTTTTTCGGAAACCCCTCCCTCTTCTGTAAAGCGGTGGGCTCTCATACAAATAAAACAGAAATTGAACCGTTCGGTATAAAAAATTGTAGGCAGGGATTTTTGGGGCCCAGAAAGGTTCTTATGATGGTTTGAGACTCTGAAGGGGGGAGGGGTTTGGCAAACAAATGAAACAAGAATTTATGCATAATTCAAGAAATAATCAAGCAAATAGTACCAAGTTCGGCATGTGGAAGTTTTTGAAGGTAAGAAATATTTCTATGGTGGTTTGAAAGCCCTCCCTCCTCTAGAAGTGAGGGCCTCATACAAATGAAACACACAAATCACAAAATGTGTATTTCTCGTATATAAGAAGTATGTTCTGATAGAAGTTTGAACCCCTTCTAGTTATGAAAGGGGGATGCTTGAGCTAGCTACTCTCAGTGCTACATTATGCACAAGAAGTTAATCTAAGGTTATGCAAGAGACAATATCGTTCTAACTGACACTATATGGCGTAGTTTTAAAGATTAAACACAGAATGAAAAACCATGATAGAAACTACCAATCCAAGGGTTACATTTTTTTGCCGAAATCATTAACAAACGAAAATACTTTAACAAAACTTATTACAAAAAACAACAAATAAACGCGTCAGTTCTATTAAATTTTCATTCATTTAGTTCCGAGTGTAGTAACGCTCGCACGGAGTTCAGATAGTTATTATATAAACATTAAATGCTAACACAAGGAAATAAGAGGGACCATCACGGCACCCGATTGAAGTACTCTGGATGGCAAAAATGGGAATGCCTTCTCCCCATTGCTTGGTGAATAGAGGGCGGGCTCTTCTCTCCGCCCATTGCAGCATCATCATGTTAAATAGCTTCCCAAGTAGCACACTACGATCATAATTAGTTGTAGGAATTTGATTATGTCTAAGCAAGTCATATTTATGTTATCTTAAAAAAATGGCAACAAGTGCTCTTTTGACCAATCATGTTGTTGGAAGGAGATTCTTTGGAGATCCCTGTGGATACATATAAGTGATGTTGCCTATCGATCCAACCAACTCGTTTTGGTCCCTCATACAATGGCCTGATGAGTATAATCAATGTTTATTAAAGCTTGATCAAGTATATTTGGCGCATTGCTGCCGGGTGGTAGCCTATCGCATACATTGTTGTTGTTGTTGTTGTTGATGATGTTGTTGTTGTTTTTGTTGTTGTTGTTGTTTTTGTGCCACTTTTATGATAGGTGCACTGTGCTCTATCCACTTTCCTTGTAACGTTTGATTACAAGACACATCGTTGACTTTGAGAATTTTAACAATTGTGCTATTTTCAAGGCAGACCACGAAGGATTCTCTAGATGTTTGTGCACAATTGATTTTCTTTTCTCAAGTTCCATGATCCGTTATTTCGAGATGCGTCTATCAATCGAGAAAATCTTTTCATCAATTTGGTTGCCAATGAAACGTCAACAAATGGCTGTCAAACGTTTTTTGTTCCAACCACCAGGGACGCGGTGGTGTATTAAACCGTGTGTCCAGATTTACTTTGAATCGAGCTTTTAATAGAAAGCAAAACATCTCATCAGGATTGTAAACCGAATTGATACACGAAAATACGGGTATTATTAAAAATGGTTCAGAATCGAATGACTTAGTCTTTGATGTTCCGAACTTCTTTCTCGAATCAGCAATCAACAATAGGCATCCATCATTGCTTCATCACAAAACCCTTGTCGTTATCATTCCATCTTCTGCATTTGTTGGTGAAAGCGATTGACTTGCTCATCACTTTCGTCACCAAGATTTTCCGGGAAAAAAATCCAAATGAGAATAGAGGAAATGTATCTTTAAAGACATATTCACACCTGTGATAAGTGAAATAAAAAAATATGAATTTAGTTATAACATTATACCTCAAAAACGGCTCTACTTTTTTCTGACCACGGCATTAAATTCCGCGCATGATTTTGCATTGGTTATGTTCATCGACTTCAAAGATGCTATAAACTAGTGTTGTCCAAAAGACCTTGTTCACACGGGCATCTTTTTTGAAAACGCCAACTTGCTAGATGGCTAGGATCTTGAGATCCAAGATTCGTTTGAAAGACTATTTACTCTCAAGCATCTTCCCTAGGCAACACAGCTTGTATTAAACAAGTTGAAAGTACTGTTAAATGACCAAAACAGGGTGTAAATATAAGTGTTTAATACTTTTTTTCATATTTTATATATATATAACACTGCCATCATACAAAAATATACCACTGCCTAGCGTGAGATTTGAACACTAGCCATTACCGTGATAGGTTTGTAGCTTCTTTGCTAAGCCAATTCAGATTGTTGAGAAGTAAACTCTGAGTATCTATGATATGCTTCTCGTTGGCAGTGAAACCACAATCTTGTACAGCAAATTCATCGTTATGAGAAAAAAGAGCACGTTTTGCAAAACATGGTTAGAGTAATGTAATTTCAACAGTATATAGAACTGCCTATCAAATCTTGTTTTTATGATTTATAAATGTATGGAACCATGTTTTCAAGAACAATAATAAAGTATTAATCACTTGCAGCATTTGAAAAGTTAATTTTAGCGCGACCGTTTGTCAGAGTGATATATAGAAAACGAGAAATACAAGCCTTCGAACTTGACAAGTTTGCAATACGTTTATAATACATTTATAATACAAACAATTATAAATCATTCTGATAAGGTGTTTTGTGTGTTACTTGGGTCCCCATCGACAACTTGCTAGATGGCCAGGATCTTAAATTCAGCTATTACAGAAAGTTCTTGTTCACACTAGCCTCATAAAGCGATAATTACGAACTTATCGGTCCACCATCCGAAAGGCCTAGTTTACAACAGCATGTTTGCAAAAAACGCCAACTTGATCGATGACCTAGGGTAAGATCTCAAGATCCAGCTCATAGTGGAAGTTTATCTGCTCACTAGCGCCTCATAGTGACAAAATTTTGAGCTAAACGGTTTACCTTCCAAAAGGCCTAGTTCTCTCAAGCATCTTTGTTGCCTAGTTCTCTCAAGCATCATGTTCCGAAGTACCCCTTGAAGCCAGCACCTTGCTATACATAATTGCGCCTTTGTTTTGATTTACTGTGTTATTTTGACAGAATATTTGAGAGTGTGTTCGTATGAGTTCATTATTAGGGGCGCATCATTAAGCTTGGGACCGAGCTTGGGACCGATGTGGTAGTACTGACTGAGCCAAGAAAAAAATCGTATTTGTTCGAGACCTACTGGTCTTAGAGCTAACGGGTGGCAACTAAAATTTTGGAATTTCTTTCTCAAGCTGTCAAAAAAAGACAAACATAGTTGAACAAGATCTGATTTATTCAAATAAAAGATACATTGTCCAAACAAAACTTTTTCCGGAATAATTTTTAATCAACCAACGGCATTGGGATTTCAGCGTTGAAATCTGTGCATCAGTATATTCCGGGGCTCGTGTCTTCTTTCGGCACTTTATTCCGACTCTTTTTAATGTTTTGCAGATGTACTGGTGAGAACAGTTGAACTTTTTTGCGGCATCCCGTTGGCTCAGTGAATCCTTGTTGTTGAAGGCACGAGAAAGAGAACGAAGTCTTTTTGCGTCCATAATTTTGGCTGGTCTTCCACTACCTTGCTTGCGAGCAGTTGTTGGGGATCTTAGGATATAGTAAACAGTCGAAGTCGCAACATTTTCGCTTTTAAAATGTTGTACCGTATACGTTTTGCCGAGATGTCTGTGCAGTTCGTAGAACTGTACAACGCGCTCGCGAAATACTTCTCGTTTCGACGGCATTTTGAGCAAAACTGAGCAAGCATAAACAAAACAGAAAATACTTGCAGAAAGAGGAGAGAAAGAGCTAACGCATACACACTCTTATTTCTCTCTGAGCTCGTTTGTTGTTGAGCATAGAGGCCTCGAAAAAAATCCAAAATTTTATTTGTACTCGTTATTCAACAAAATGGTATCATCATTTTTGCGATATCCCGTGCGGAGGAAGCTGGGCAATATGAGAGCGATCATGAGAGATGGAAATGCAATGAGCCTGGAGAATTATCGAGGAGTGCTGGTGCAGACCGGGTTTGGCCAAGCTGGGGAAAGAATCAATTTCAGAGCCATATGCTGAAGTTCATGCACCCCAGTCAGCATTTGTTCGTCAAGAATCGGTCGACTCTAACAAACCTGTTAGAGACGGCGAAAAAGTTCAACGATGTACTGGATGATGGCGATCAGGTAGATGCGGTAAACTTCGATGTTTCAAAAGCGTTTCATAAAGTCCCACTCTCTCTCTCTCTCTCTCTCTCTCTTACTTGAGAAGAGCAAGGCCTATGCACTGTCTGACGCTACTATCAATCTACTGCGCCCGTACTTTTAAAATCAAGCCTATTAGGTCAGACTGAATGGTGTGTCATCTCGGTCAATTTCTGTCTTGGGCCATTGCTCTATCTACTGTTTTTCAACTATTTTGCTATTCAGGATAGAAGACTGGTGCTAGGCATTTGCCGACGATGTGAAAATTGCAAAGCGCATCACGACAGTGAAAGTTAGAAGTTCGAGAGCAGCGAGAAAATGGACGTATTCCGAAAAGTTTCTGGTGGTTGTGGTATTTTTTAACACCATGGTTTTTTTTTTGGCATTACGTCCTTTTTAACATTACCTGATACACAATACCCCTCCATTGTTCTCGGTTCGTGACTGCTCCTCTCCAATCTCGTGGGCACCTTCTACTCCCTAGATCTTGCTCAACTTTGTCTAACTATCTTGCTCGTTGCGCCAATCGTCGTCGGCATTCTCGCAACATGTTCTGCCCAGCGTTCAGATTTGACCACCTTACGAATACTGGATTCATCAGCGAGTTGCGTGAGTTCGTGGTTCATTATCCGTCTCCAGACTCCGCCCTCCTGCACTCTGCCATAGATGTTTCTTAACACCCGTCGTTCAAAAATCTCCACTATCCACGTTTCATAAAGTACGTATGAAAGCTAAGTCTATTTGAGCGCAGTTGTTTGTGGATCTCGTAGTGGTTTTTGTTGTGGAGATCCCTTTGATGCCTGCTCGTGTTCAAATGTGTGAAGTGTTGCTCCGATTGTTTTAGTATATAGGTACCGTAGAGCGGGGCCTAGTCCGATATTTATTCAATTTAATATTATCCTTCTCCAAGTGCCTGAATTTGTTAAGCATTGAACCATATGGTACTTTTTACCAAGCCCAACAACAATCATATATTCAAGCAATAAAATGATTTTTAAAAAAAATCGACAGCCACAGTTTCAGATTACTTAAACATTCGTCTCTCTAAGCTAATCGAAAAAATATTATTTTGTATACATAAACAAAATAAGGAATAAAAAAATATTTTGATCGAAAATTAAGAGCAAACAAATAAACGCGACAACCTTCTCGAAGTGTTGCACTACCTTGCAATCCGTCAAAGGGTTTGTTTTGTTTTGTTCTGTGTTCATTAATTACGCCACGCAAAATGGTTTTGTTTTTCTACACAAAGGCCTTCCCCCACCTTGGTCACCCTTTTTGTATGGTTCTTTTGGATCTTCACGGTCTGTAAAATCCCCTTCCCCCTAAAAATATGATGATATTAACGAACGTTTCCTTAGCTGTTAATGACTCGCACTTATTCTGCCGTGAATCGCACGCATCAGTACCATATTTTCTTGATTTCCTATCCATATGAGACGGATATGCGATTCACGGCAGTGTTGGCGTCCTTACACCGGTGTAGTACCGAATTAAAAACGACATGAGTGAGGTATTTCTGTTTGTCTAATATTATGGTGAACTACTGAAAAATAGCAATGAATGGGTCACTCATAAATTATGTCATGCTTTAAATGGAAGGGAGCTTTGGGAATTGTGATAATCTGTACACAAAATTTAAGGTCCATAAAAAACATGAAAAAGGGAGGGTTTTGAAAATGGTCCTTTTTTGCGTGACATAATTAATGAACGTTCCCTTAGGGGAATGCTCGACCCCTGTGCTATTCGGGATGCATCTGCATCAAACGGTTTGCATAAAAATTTGGTGTTTTTTATTTATTAAAGCTCTTCAAATGGATAAAATTGATTTTGATCGAAGTCACCCCATTATTGAAAATTGACCGTGAGAATTAAATTTTTTTTTTAAAGTTCATCTGACATAATAAATTTTTAAAATTTCTGTGTAGTCTTATACAACAGATACCAGTACTGGTTTTAAAAATGTAAAACAAAATTTTAAAGATAATTATCATAGAAAATTTTAAGAAATTTCAAAAAGTTCAAGCTCAAAAGGTGATCGAAGTCACCCCGTTTTACGGTACGTGTTTTTTTGTGTTGCTATATCGGTGGTCAAATTCGAATTTGGCTGTGAAGAGAAAGAGTCTTCTCAGTTTTTATGTTGTGGTGTCGTGCGGATTCGGTAATTTGAGTCCATGAGATCGGAATGGAAAAAAATAATGCCGTTGTTGCCTTCCCTACACTGAAAAAAAAACTTACAGAAAAAACTACAATTTTTACCAGACTATGCCTATTTTCAAAACTACCATGAAATTTTAGGCAAATTTTCTACGTTTATGGTACAGCCTTCAACATTTGTGATACATTTGACAGATCTCATGTTGATATCAACTTTACCATGGTTGACTTCAATCGCAGGCATAGTAAATTCAAACACATTTATAGTCAGGGTAAAATCTTTGTCTTTGTCTTTATTGTCGTCAATCAGGAGTAGACCATATATTACATTTTGTTCTTAATCCTAGTTATACTAGAGGTAATAAAATACATAAGATTAGTTTAAATAGTGCCTGGTTTACATTATTCATATGGCGTGACCATTTCGTGTACATTAAATACTTAACTTCGTAACTTATCGATCAATGCCTAGCTAACCTTGAAAAGAATGTTTGCCTAGAGTGTTTTTATTCATTGTAATATCAATTCTTTCACAATTTGCATTTTAGCAAACATCATTTTGTTCAAAGGCCCATTTTTGGCGTTTGCAAATGGTTGGCGTTGTGCTTAATATATCCCTCGAAATGTTAGTTTCTGCCGTGGTTTTATTTTGCGTATAGTGACGTAGAATTGACGCTTCCTCTCGTTGTGATTCGAGTAATTGCGCAGAGTTCGATTGTAATTGGTCTCAAAATGGCCAAATTTGCCGTATCCGTCCCATGAAAAATGAGATCTTGTTAAAATACAAATGCAGTTTTGATGAATGGTGGTAGTCAGAGTGTGCGGTTGAGTGAGTTGATGTCCATAGAAAATGAAAGTTAGAAGTTCGAGAGCAGCGAGAAAATGGACGTATTCCGAAAAGTTTCTGGTGGTTGTGGTATTTTTTGGCGAACATCGTCGAAGCAACGGAAAGACCAACCGTTATAGCATGAGCTGTGTTTGTGTGTGGTCGTTTGTTGAGCACAATGGCAGCAACGACAGCAGCTGCTAAATGTGATCTAGCAGTGTTTTCGAAAATGCGGTGATACCTTTCTTATTTTTTGACTGCTTAATTTATATTTATTTCTAATATATAAATAGTTATTGATAACCTCAAAACAATATATCCGTGACATTTCAGTTCATCTATTTAATTTAATTTTGAAATATGTTTATATTATTATTATTTTCCGAGTTATGAAAATTTTTAATACCAATCATTACCAAATATGATTCAAATTTGTAGTATAATGAATGCTATTAATTGGTACCTGTTCAATAACCTTCGTATTTTTCTTCTTCTTCCTTCTCAGGTGAGCCATCACTTGACAGCTTAGTTAAAGGGCCAGTAGCTAAGACTATATGCCCTATGTTTCGTTTTTTTTTTTGTTAGACTATTAATCAATTCTTTAACTTTTGTTTTTTCGTATCTATGATGATCTATGTCTACAATTGTATTAGGACCAGAATTAACAGACATTGTAACACTCCTTTCACTATATTTAATATGCTTTTTTAAATGACATTTTCTACTTCGCATTGATGCATTTTTTAAAATTTTAGACCACCTAACCCACGTTATGTGTTTGAACAGATAGGAAGGTTTTTAATGTTTTTTTTTTGAGAAAAAGGCCATGTACACTCTGAGATTTTTCTTATCGTCGATAACTGAAAAAGAAATCATTTTTATCATTCACGGGGTGTGTCGCATAGTATAAAAACTATACTAACGTTGCATAAAGTTTAAGCGTAGTCCAAGTTGTGTGAGAGAAAGCTACATAGCCTTATTTTCCCTCCTTTGGCGCGATCATGTGGTCATTTCATGTTGTCAATGTTTAATCAATTCTCGAAAATAAATAGCTAGTTTTGTTCAGTGGCGTATATGTAGCGAGGTTTGCTCTCAATTTTGCCGGTTTGAAATCAGTGATCCACCAAACAACAGCATTCAATGTTCGAATTAGTCGATGCCAGTAAACAGATCTCTTTTCACTTGGTAGTAGATCAATTCAATTGGATTACATCGGTAATTTAAATCGGAAAAAATAATGATACTCTATGTCTGCATGTGGTATGCTCAGACGTTAAAATGTGCTAAGAGCCACATTTCCAACCCTAAAAATATTTAAGAAACTTCGATGTCATTGGTTTTAAGGTTAGAATTATGGGAGGTTAAGAAGGTTAGTTTGGAAAACTAGGAAAAGAAAAATCAACACTTCACTTGATCACATTTTCTGATTTTTTTAAACTGAAACTTTTTTTAACTAAAACTAGTAAACGCGAACAAATCCCGTTAAATTCCACAACAGAAAGCTTATCTTTTGACACATAAGCCTTTTTCGTCTGCGACTAAGACTCTTCTTCAGTGTCGAGTCCTCGAATAGGTTAGTTTAATTAACGCTTGAGAGTCAATTTAAATAGATTTATACCAATAGTTAGATGCTGTTGGAGCCACTCACAAAACATATGGTGGCCCAGCGAGTATGACGAACGAATAAAATGGATCACAATTAATTAGTGATTCCCAACACACACTCCGGCATTGCCCAGTGAACAAGCTGAAACTGGTTCAGTTCGTTCGGTCCGCTTTCCGTTGCTTTGGAAGCTTTTTACGAGTTGTTTACAGTCTTCAGTGATCAGTTTTTATAAATCGCCAGTGAAATCGTCGTGGAGTGAAATCAGTCTTGGTTTGCTGAAGAAGAGGACATTGTGTGATAAGTGGTGCAACAACGTCATTGATTGCAATTAGCAATATTGCCACGATCGAGAAGCCATATTGTTCCGCATCTATACGGCACGCATACCAGCAGCCCATCGTGTGAAGCGTGCATTCTTCCATCCACCAACTACCACCGATCAGCAACATCACCGTCATCGCTTAGACGGTGACGCGGTCACTCATCGTCACTCAGCAAGCAGCAGCACACATTCGTCGCCCAGCTGCAGTAGATCCGTGATACTTATAAGATGAGTTTTTTAGTAGTATATAAGATAAGTTGAGTCATTTTCATCGTAGTGTGTGGAGTGTAGAAGTGATTGATAGTGTGTATGTGAGTGAACTTAGTTTTAGTTTTTTTTTTAGGTTTAGTTTGTTTATCTGTGAATTGATTGTAGATAATTACGTTAGTGGTTGAGCGTGATAAGCTCCCACAAACGAGCCATGGATGATTTATCGCAAGATGAATCATCTATGGCACGAAAATGATGAGGTAGCTCATACAGTTACCCGATCACGTGCATATCCAGATCAGTTCAACTGGTCCTTGCGTTGTCTATTTTCAGCCCAAATCGAACCCTCTGAATGATTCTATCAAATTTCTGAACGATCTGACCAAACGATTTTCGGCCGTGACCGAGATAATTAAAGTCAGGCCGAATAAACTTCGGGTCGTTGTGTCCAACCTCAAGCAAGCTAATGAGATTGCTGTCTCCCAGCTCTTTACTCTAGAATATAGAGTGTATATCCCAGCTCGGGTGTTGAAATTGAAGGTGTGGTCTCCGAAACGAGTCTGACCCCTGAGATCCTGCTGAAGCGGGGTTGGTCGATTTAAGAACCCTCTGCTTCCCCAGTTAAGATACTTCGATGTTCGCCAGCTTGGCACAGTGTCGACCAACAAGGGCGAAAAAAGTTTACACCGTCAGACTCGTTTCGCGTAACCTTCTCTGGCTCAGCTCTCCCTCAATACGTCGAGTTGGAAAACTTCGACTACCTGTGCGATTGTTTGTACCTCGGGTCATGATCTGCCAGAAATGCCAGCAGATGGGACATACGACCTCCCATTGCGGCAATAAGGCGCGCTGCTCCAACTGCGGGGAGAGACATGAGGATGGCGCGTGCGCAGACAGCACACCTAAATGCGCTTTCTGCAAAGGAACTCCTCCTCATGCTCTCTCATCGTGCCCGGCGTACAAACAACGCGGGGAACAATTAGAACGCTCGCTGAAACAGCGTTCCAGGCAATCTTTGCTGAAATGGTTAAAAAGCCTCACCATCACCCGATGCCAATACAAATCCTTTGCTCCTCTGTCAGATGACGAGTCTGACTTTGATTCGGCTGAAGAGGGAACGTCGTTCACTTTTCCGGAAGGTGCTTCAAGGAAGCGAAGACGCGTCCGCCCACGGAAAGTTGTTGAAAAGAAGCCCGAGACCAGCTTGCCCATTTCAAGAAGAGGTGGAAAAAGGAAAACACAATTCCTCCTGGTTTCCGTAGTACTAACTACACCCAGGACTTTCCATCTCTCCCGGGGACATCCAAAACCCCTGAAGCCCCAATTTTAAGAACAGAAGCCTCCTCAAGTGGGCTGTTCTCATTTGATGACATTGCCGAAGGTATCTTTAAGTACCTCGAAATTTCTGACCCTCTCAAAAGCATTGTTTTGGCAATGCTTCCAACAGTGAAGACTTTTTTGAAGCAATTGACATTAAGTGGCCCATCCTTGCAGCTATCATTTCCTTCGATGGATAATTTTCCAAATGAGGTCGGGGATTTGATCACTGTTCTACAGTGGAATTGTCGAAGTTTGATTCCTAAATTGGAATCATTTAAATTTTTAGCTCACACTACCGGTTGTGATGCATTCGCTCTTGTGAAACATGGCTCTCTTCCGAAATCAATCTTCCGATTCATGATTTCAATATTATTCGTCTTGATCGTGAGGATTCGTGGAGGAGGAGTACTTTGGGATCAAAAAGTGCTACTCCTTCTATAGAGTGAATTTTCCTCCTATTCCAGGTGTTGAAGTTGTCGCATGTCAGGCTGTTATTAAAAATAAAAGCCTTTGCATTGCTTCCGTTTATATTCCTCCAAGAGCCTCCATTAACCGAAAACAACTCTCAGATATTTGTTCGGTCCTTCCTTCTCCACGGTTGGTCATGGGAGATTTCAACTCTCACGGTACAGGCTGGGGAGAACTGTACGATGACAACCGATCTTCCCTGATATATGACCTCTGTGACAACTTCAATATGACAGTACTTAACAATGGAGAAGTAACACGTTTGGCTGGTACATCCTCAGTTGGCAGTAGATTAGACCTCACACTTTGTTCGAATTCATTATCGTTGGATTGCACATGGAATGTGATTCAAGATCCCCACGGTAGTGATCACTTGCCCATAAAAATTTCGGTTGCCACCGGGTTCAATCCGTCGAAATCTGTTAACGTCACGTATGATCTTACCCGTCACATCGATTGGACAAAGTTTAGGACAGCAGTAGATGAAGCCGTAACGACGGTAGAAAGGCTTTCACCGCTGGAAGAGTATAACTTCCTCTCCAACCTGATCTTAGACAGCGCGCTTCAAGCTCAAACTCGACCAGTTCCAGGGACGTCATCTCGCAGGAAACCTCCTTCTCCATGGTGGGATCAGCAATGCACCGAGGTTTACCGTAAAAAGTCCGACGCGTTTAAAGTTTTCCGTAGACGTGGAACACCTGAGCACTTCGAAGTATACACGGCTCTCGAACGCGAACTTAAGAGCCTCATCAAGGCCAAGAAACGCGGTTACTGGCGAACATTTGTGAACGGCTATCGCGCGAAACGTCGATGAGTACTCTTTGGAACACGGCGCGAAGGTTGCGTAACCGAACTACGAACAACGAGAGCGAAGAGTACTCGGACCAATGGATCCTCAAATTTGCGCGAAAAGTTTGTCCAGATTCTGTGCCGGCACGGATGATTCCTCGCGAAAACACGTATTCGATAGATGAGATTAGCCAACCCTTTTCAATGGTAGAGTTCTCTCTCGCACTCCTTTCGTGTGGCAATACGGCTCCAGGCGCTGATAGGATCAAGTTCAACTTGCTCAAGAACCTCCCAGACGTCGCGAAGAGGCGCATATTGCACTTGTTTAATCAGTTTCTAGAACTCAACATTGTACCGGATGATTGGAGACGGGTGAGAGTTATTGCCATTCAAAAACCTGGTAAGCCCGCGTCCGACCACAACTCCTATCGACCCATCGCGATGTTATCTTGTATTCGAAAGTTGTTGGAGAAAATGATCCTTTCCGTCTGGACAAATGGGTTGAGACGAACAACCTGCTTTCAGATACTCAATATGGTTTCCGTAGGGGTAAGGGAACGAACGACTGTCTCGCGTTGCTTTCCACGGATATTCAGTTAGCTTTGCTAAAAAAGAGCAAATGGCTTCTGTATTCTTGGATATCAAGGGGCTTTTGATTCAGTATCTGTTGAAGTTCTTTCAGATAAACTCCACGCTTGTGGCTTTTCACCATTAATGAATAATTTTTTGTACAATTTGCTGTCAGAGAAACATATGAGCTTTTCTCATGGAACCTCTACAGCTTCACGATTTAGCTACATGGGTCTCTCAGGGATCATGTTTAAGCCCCCTTTTGTATAATTTTTATGTCAAAGACATTGACAGTTGTCTAAGTGACAACTGTACGTTGAGACAACTTGCAGATGACGGCGTAGTGTTCTGTCACGGGACCCAATGGGGTCGATCTGCAAGGACCCTTACAGGATACCTTGAACAATTTGTCTACTTGGGCTCTAGAGCTAGGTATCGAATTCTCTACGGAGAAAACTGAGTTGGTAGTTTTTTCTAGGAAGCATAACCCAGCACAACCGAAGCTTCAAATTTGGGGTAAGCCGATAACTCATTCTATGTCATTTAAATACCTTGGGGTCTGGTTCGATTCTAAGTGCACCTGGAGATCCCATATTGAGTATGTGAAGCGAAAAGTGCCAGCCAAGGATCAACTTTCTCTGCACAATTACCGGGACCTGGTGGGGAGCGCATCCGCAAGATCTTCTAACGTTGTACCGGACAACGATTTTGTCGGTTATGGAATACGGTAGTTTTTGTTTTCAATCGGCGGCTCGGTCACACATCATCAAACTGGAACGTATTCAGTATCGGTGTCTTCGTATCGCGTTAGGTTGCATGCACTCGACTCACACCATGAGTCTTGAAGTGCTGGCTGGCATGTTGCCACTCTCGGATCGGTTTTCAGAATTATCTCTCCGGCCTCACCAGGTGTGAAGTTATGAACCCCAGGTGATCGAAAATTTTGAGAAGCTTCTTGAGTTGAATCCTCAAACGCGCTTCATGACTTTGTACCATTTGTACATAACACAGGATGTCAGCCCTTCGCCGAACATTTCCAATCGTGTTTGCTTCTCCGATTTCGACAATTCGGTTCATTTTGATTTATCCATGAAGCAGGAGCTTCGTGGAATCCCAGAGCATCATCGTCCTTTGATTGCTCCGGTGATATTTGCTGCAAAGTTTGGCCAAGTTGATTCCACTAAATCGTTTTTCACTGACGGATCTTTGATAGAGAAGTCAGCAGGCTTTGGTATATTTAATGAAATTTATAGCGCCACCCGTAAACTTCAAGCCCCTTGTTCCGTGTATGTCGCTGAATTAGCGGCAATACATTTTACGCTAGAAATTTTTGCCTCATTACCACCGGATCAGTACTTCATTTTCACGGATAGTCTCAGTTCTATAGAGGCTATTCGCTCCTTGAGGCCGGTAAAGCACTCTCGTATTTTCTCATGAAAATACAGGAGCTTCAAGTGCTTTATCTTCGCGTTATTTTACCATCACCTTTGTATGGGTCCCTTCTCATTGTTTAATTCTGGGCAATGAGAGAGCGGACTCGCTTGCAAAGGTGGGCGCTATGGAAGGCGATATTTATGATCGAAAAATGGCCTTCAACGATTTTTTTACTATTTTTCGTCAACAGTCACTCGTCAGCTGGCAGCATAAATGGAGTAAAGGAGATTTGGGGCAATGGCAACACTCTATCATCCCAAAGGTGTCGAAGAAATCTTGGTTTAGGGGTATGGATATGGGTCGAGACTTCATTCGTGTGATGTCTGGGCTCATGTCCAATCATTATTCTTTGAACGCTCATTTATACCGGGTTGGGCTGAGCGACAGCAATCTCTGTGAATGTGGACAAAGCTATCAGGACGCAGATCACGTTATTTGGTCTTGTTCTGAGCATCGTGAGGTCAGATCGGGGCTTTATGATTCCCTTCGGGCTCGAGGTAGACAACCCAATGTGCCAATTCGAGATATTTTGGCTGTACGTGATTTGGAGTACATGAAACTCATTTATGTGTTTTTGACTAACATTAGCATTAGATTGTAGTTAGTTTAACATGTATGTTTAGTATAAGTTTTTTTTTCAGTGTTCGTGTGTTTTTTTCTCTTTCAAAAATGTTCGAATAAAAAGAAACCAAAAGTTGTGTAGTTATAAGTGTTTCAATAATTTTGAATTTAAATTTAATGTGTTATGTAAACCATACTTTAAATTCCCACCCTCTTTCCCATCCGTAATTTGTAATTCCTATTAACCTCGAGACGGCCGCGAGTAATCGGCTCTATCCTCCTAACTTTAGTTTTAAGATAAATGATGTATAAAAGTATGAAAATTTGGCTCTGTAAAGTTTATTCGATTGAGCCTGTACAAATAAATGATTATTAAAAAAAAAACACACACCCGGCGAACCACACAATCTCACCGGGAAGCAGCTTTATTGTCTTTTTTCCTGTGTTCACTCGATCACTCGAAACTCCGAACAATACATAACCGAAACAATACGAAATGCCCAATAACAAAAGAGTGCACAACAAAGCATCGACACAATCGTTCATAGCCGCTGCTGAGGAAACTCTATTTTTTTGGCAAACTCCCAATTTCTCTACACACTATTTCACCACTGTAGCTAATATCTGCATCAATCAAGTAAAAGCTTCAAAAGAACAATCTATGCTAGTCCATTTAAAATTACAATTGAGCGATTTGGTAAATAAAAACAACTCTGGCAACTTTATGGCTTCTATTGATGTCCAAGCTCATCGGTTTAGCACCAACCGGGGAGAACTTATTCCTACACCCAATGATTTCATTATCTCTAATCCGCTCAACCAATCGCAATGTTTTGTGATTTAGTGGGCGAAATATTATAATTTAACTGAATGCAGACGTCTTCCAAATTTGGTAGATCGACGGATAATCGGTTACCTCATAGTAAAATGCTTTGAGGTGGACCGGAAGATTCGACGAGCTACCTTCCTCAGTACGGAGCAGATTTTTCCAAAATATTACAAAATATAACAAATCAATACGTCGCAAATGGCATGCAATGTGCTTTCTGAAAAATGCTTCAAAGATTAAAACACTTACAACACCTGCTTGTAATAGTTAAGACCTAAATTGAATTTTCCATCCCTTACCAAGAGTAGTTAAATTATACATGATAGCCTGCTCGCTGCACTTTCTGACGCTTCTGAACTTCCTGCAGAATGTCATTTTTTTTTTCTCTAGTTCTAAGCCTTCCGGACGGGAACATCAGAAAACTTTCCTGCTATCTGAAACTACAGTGTAACGTCACGAACAGCTTCACCATAGCCGTAGGCGAAGCATAAATGAAGATAAAAATTGTATGCACAGGAACTTCCATCCTTCCAACACATACTTTGGGGGTGAGAATTTCCTAGCTGCTACCCACCACGATGCAGCATCGAAAAATTCACGAGAACTCAGAATTGAGCTTTTGTCTGACAGCTGTTCGGAAGCGAGCTGAAAATGAGCTGTTGATTCACCACATGTGACGATGGATGGACAACCTTTCCATGCAGCGAACTGAGTTGGCAGACCATTTGATCTCAACACAAAGCCCTTTTCGCCACCATCCGACGTTGTTCAAACAAATGCCCCAATCATGAGCTGCAAATCTGTGGAAACAATTCCAGCAGCGTCAAACCAATCGCCGCACGCTTTTATCGAGTTCAAATTCCCATGCAAACTTTTCGCTGCAACTGCAATGGCAAATTCCTCCCAGCTCTACGTGCCATCTCCATCGGTGGCAACAACGGTGACGCCAGCCAGTACCAGCAATCAGTTCGGAATCAGCAAAGTGGTAAATGAGATCAGCACCACCACCTCCGCCATCACCACCAGAGCAGAGCACTGATATCCAGCGCGTCACATCGTTGTGGGTCACTCCGTTTGAATTTCATCCTCGATTCTTAAAGACGGCACTACCATAGTGGGATTCGAAGGGAAGGCAAGCAGGAAGATCTCTCTAGAACGGAAAGATGGCACACAGACAGTTGTCGAGCTATCTCGGTCGCTTCCCCCTCGCTTGGACCGACACGGAGAAGACACGGAAAAGTAGATATCACTTTGATGCGATTGGTGGGATAGTAGATAGTAGCAACAGCAGAAGCGCATTGTCGCCGTTAGTTACACTTGCTTGCAATTATCTAAATAAATAATCCATGAAATTGCGATTGCTGGCGTGGGCATTAAGAATCGTGTGCTGCAGTTCGTGTGCCCCTTTTTCTGGCGAGTAGAATCGACTGATAAATTGACTTTTGATTATATATTTTGATTGGAAAGCGCTGGTTGGCAGATTCGAGCTGAAATCTGAAATCTGGAGTTGAAATCTTTGCACTGAAATCTGAGACTGAAGTTTTAAGTAATTACAGACAGTTGAAGTTCTTGAAGTTAAAAACTTGCTTCTTAGGCTAGTGTAATGATACTTAGGCTAGTGTAATGATTTATCATAGTTTTATAGCATTCTACAAGTCTAAATCATGGCATTTAAAACCTTCATTAAACCAAAATTGTTACTTGGGTATGATGTATGAAGAGAATCTTTAAGAGCCGTCGAAATTTAGGGAATTTAGGGAAAAGAGCAACGCAGCCCAGTCCCAGTTCCGCAGAATGTCCCAGTTCTTTGAAATGTGACTGTATGAAGAGCGGAATTCGCTTTTCGATACATTCGGTTTTATAAACCTGCAGTGCATGCATCAGCTTGGATATTTGATTAAGCTGTATGTGATCTGTAATTAGAACTGCCAATATGCAGATGTGAATCTCTCCAGAACCTACCAAGGAACGAGTATCAGCCTAAGAAGTTTTCATAGTCATGGAATGAAGTTCCCAATTGTTGGTACTCATTTAAATCATACAAATTGCTTTCCAATCATGAAAATGCTTTCTTCAGCACCGAAATCCGTACATAAACTCACAACATTGTACATACAATACATAAACTCACAATTTCGTGCATGATGTATAGGCCAGTTCACTATTTGCATCTAACGTCAATTTCCTCAACCCGCTTTTTCGTTTCATCCTGGGAGTTTCACCCTTCCGCTGTCGAAAACAATCAACCAGAACACGTCGATTGCTATGATCACAAACTCATCTACTAGCAGGTTGTGAGACTACATGGGAAAAGTATGCGGCAAAGAATTCAACAAGTAGGATGGCCTTCGACACTGACGGAGTCTGTAAGTCGCAGGCGAAACAGGCCTATCTGTCAAAAGTTTTCTAGAGGAAGATAAAAGAATTTGCATGCTATTTGAATTTACTAGAGATTTTCCAAGCTGAACAATGCATTAGGTCCTAATGGACTCTTTGTCGACTTTCTCTTTTGTTAATAGCTTGTCAATCAATAGATTTGCTGATTTTTCTCCGACGTATTGGATTCTTAATCATACTTTATACTACCGTACTGTATGTTGAAAATACATGAACATGTTTTTACATAGCCGTAGGAACGCAAAGAGAGTCTCCCAATGTTACTTAAGATCTAATGCATTGTTTAGATTGATTTAGTTTGAAAAAGTGAACAAGTGAAGTTTTAGTTTAATTTTTCCTAGTTTTCCTAACAGAATGGGACTGATATGTAACTATATTCCAGCTGGACAGACAAATTAGAACGTAAAAATGGTATAGTATATTATGCATTTGCTCAGAATAATGTTTCACTTCGGTAAGAACACCACCGATGAGTTAAACATAAACAATAACAATTTGCCATTCATACGACAATCCACTATTGAGAAGTGGATTGTTAACTGTCAATCTAATGTCGACTATGAGAGATGTGAGCTGCGGCTTGTATATAATATTGCATGGAGAGCTTTGGTGGTAAACAAGAAGTTTAGCATACTACATACAGCCTGTGGGTAGTGTATAGTTGTATGCAAACCCCCATAGGCAATAAACAGTTATAAAACCTGAAATATCTGCAATTAGTAAACAATCGATACTACAACACGTTTATTCTACGTAACCTGACGAATTGAATCTAAGTAAATTGTTTTTAATTGACAAGTTGTTAAGAGTGTAATTACTTTCGATAATACAAAAATGATTTTTGTATTATGATTCTATACATTATCTAATTATTAAGGTGGCTTTCAGCCTCCTGGGCTGGTTCACCATTAACTTTCAATAACTATCCAGTGGTTAACTGGAAGCGAAAAGCAGTTTGGACTTTAGACTGACGGACAACGTTGGACGATTAGACTACAGACGATTGGACTGGAGCTATCTTCGTAAATCAGTAGA
This sequence comes from Aedes japonicus, assembly GCA_034211315.2. NCBI lineage: Eukaryota > Metazoa > Arthropoda > Insecta > Diptera > Culicidae > Aedes > Aedes japonicus. The sequence continues at coordinate 102,567 of JASCZW010002138.1, forward strand.
TTATTGACATCGATCGTTGAACAGAGAACAGTTGGACTGAAGGAGAGGCAATGGAGGGAGGGAGGCAATGGAAATGGAAGGAGAAATGGTGCCTATGAGACGGGGACTCTTGAGCGCACCTGGCCGTACTTGACCATCCTCCAGTCTTCCAGTGGCGAATATATTCGACGGAACTGAAGCTATGTTTGCGGCTTGGAAGTGGCGGATTGACTTGCGAAAATGAAACTGTTCTACACGCTAATGATAACACCAGTCGCCGGCGCTACCGATGCACAGGAGAAAGAACGGAAGGTAAAATTGTAAAAACGACTGGATTATGACGTTGAAACGCTGGACGAAAAAAAAAATGCGTTAAGCGGAAATCAGGTAAGGCTTTAAACATGGCATAAGAAACTGGGACACCTGAGCGCTACGAGTTTGGAAAAACTATTTCTGGATATGAAATTGCCAGGATCAAAACGACCTTTGGAAATATTACACTCAGATATATGTGGAAGCATGGAATAGGAGACACGTGAAGGTTATCGATATTTCGTGACATTAATTGATGACTACACGCATTTTCTCGTAGTCTATTTTATGAAGAATAAATTAGAAGTTTTTGAGAAATTTAAAGAGTTTGAAGCAATGGCATCGGCATATGTATTTCGAGACAAGAATCTCAAAGCAAAGATGTGATAATTGTGGAGAATATACAAGTCATGAATTCCAAAGACCCTGTAAAGAAAATGGAATTCAAATGGTATATGAACTGCAATGGTTTATGAAAGCGGTTTGCCTAAAAATATGTGAGTGAAGCTTTATATGCCTCAACATATTTGATCAACAACTCTCCAACAAATGGGCCAGAATCAGGCAACACTCCTTATGAAATGTGGTTTAAAAGACGACCCAATAGGAAGCATTTAAGATTTTTTGGATGCATAGCTTTCAAACAAATTCCCAAGGAAAAGCGTGAAAAATTAGATTCCAAAACTAAACCGTTGATATTTGCGGAGTACGCAAACAATGGTATTAGATTGTGAAATGAAGATACACGTTCCATTGAAATTGGTAGAAAGTTAGTCTACTAGAAACGTTGTATTTGATAAATCTGTCATAGTTAGCCATGGAAATAGATCAAGCGAAATCGAGGCAGCAGAACAGGATTTCGTTCTGGAATGAGGAACAAGGATCAAGTTCTGACGAAGAGGAAGAAAAGAAAGGAGAGGAAGGACAGACGGAAGAGAGTGAGAAACAAGGATCAAGAACTGAAGATTAGCAAGGAGATGCATTTCAAGAGAAACTTGATTTATTACATAGTAATAAAACCTTAAGAGTGGTTAACTGTGTTCCAATAGGAATTTAACCAATTCACTCAAAATGGGTTTTCTCATTGTTAAAAAAATGGAAAATACAAGGCGCGGTTAGTGGCAAAGGGATGCTCACAGCGTCTAGGATTCGACTATGGAGAAACATGTGCACCTGTTGCCAAGGTGGAAAATGTTCGTTGTGCACTTGCACTTGCGAACACAAACTGTTTGCACATCAAATGGATGTCAAATACAGCATTTTTAAAAGGGCATTTAGAAGAGGAAATCTTCATGAAACTGCAGCAAAAATGAGAACGGGCAGTCAGATTGTTCGTTTACATAAAAGCTTGTATGGGCTGAATGCAGCGAGTAGATCTTGGAACAACCGTTTTCAATGATGCTATGGAAGAACTTCGCTTCATCTCAACTATGAATGATTGCTGTATCTACAAATCAAAAGCCAAAGAAATTATCTTCATACTCTATGTAGACGACATTTTATAAATCAGTCTATCAAAGAGTGACGATGAATAAACAGCGCTATGTGCTGCTGCAAAGGAAGGTATGTGGTTAACAAAACTTCTCAATGAATCTGACGTAGTCGTAAAACCATTCATCATTATAGAATACAGTATTCTTTGCATCCACATAGCAGAGGAGCCGAGATCACATCAGAGGATTAAACACCTGGAAATCATGTATCTATTTATCAGGGACCTCATCAAGCAAGCTACAATTCATTCCAAGCGTAGATCAGCCAGCCAATGCATTCACCAAAGTGTTACTTAAAATTGCACATAGAAAGTTATTCAATATATTGGATGTGTAAATTGTGGAGAAGTGTTATGAATAATGTTTCACTTCGAACACCACCGGTGAGTAAGGCATAAACAATAACAATTTGCCATTCATGTGACAATCCACTTTAGACAAGTAGATCGTTGACTGTCAATCTAATGTCGACTATGAGAGATGTGAGCTGCCACTTGTATGTAATATCATAAAGAACAGACGTTCATCTTCGGTCTGCTTCTTGTGGTAAACTTTAAACCGACATTTCAAATGTATGTCGTTATGCGCCTGGTAGGCGGCGCTGTAGTTGTGCTATAACTGTCATGTCAATGTTTATGAATAAAAAGACTAGCACATAACCTGAAAACTTTTGTTTGTTTTTCCCTGCACTTGCTTTTTATACCGGCAGCCCATATTTACTTTTACACACGGTTTTGAAGAAAAGGTATACGAACATCAATGTCTGTTCTCTGTGGTAATTTTGCATGGAGAGCTTTTGCGGTAAACAAGAAGCTTTGCATACTACAAACAGCCTGTTGGTAGTGTTTAGTTGTATGCATACCTCCATAGGCAATAAATAATAACGAAACCTAAAATATATGTAAACAATACTAGACAAAATCGTCAAAAAGTCGAAAGTAACAATTGTAAACAATGACTTAAAACGTAAATTTCCTGGAAATGCCACGTTGTTAACATCTATATCCAATAGGAAGGTAATAACTCCTTGTATCTGTTTCTGGTGCTGTTTTGTTTCTGGGAGCAAGCATATGCCAGAAAAATACGCTAGAAGTCATTGTTTACAAATGTTACTTACGACCTTTTGACTATTTTGTCTAGAATAGATACTACAACACGCTTATTCTTCTTAGTAACCTGACGAATTGAATCTAAATAAATTATCTTTGAAGCACAAGTTGTTAAGAGTGTAATTACTTTCAATATGACCGCAACAATTTTATACTAACAGCATGTAGTACACGTAAATTGCTTAAAATATATTGCACAATACAATGTAAAAACACAGCGCAAGTAAAAAAAACATAATTTCAGCCTCAATGATCATTTTTTCGGTTTGGGTGTGGTTCACTATGGCAAGCATCCCCCATTTTGGACTAAGAAGGGGTTCAAACTTCTATCAGAACATACTGATTACCCGAGAAATACACATTTTGTGTTTAAGTTGCTAGAATAATTCTCATGTTTGGTTTGGTTCCATTTGTATGGGACCGCTTCCGACAAATGACTGATTGGTCGTCCTGAAAATAACGGTAATAATACGCGTTAGAAATTAATTTCTTCGGTTTACTAGGACACCATCGTGTGCTATATTTACTCCGGACAATAATTTATCAATGTCCTTATCATTGCGAATGGCCTACGGCAAGATACTTGGGATGTACTGTACAAGAACTGAAAGTTTACTTAGTTTACACTAAAGCTATTGGAACTACCGGCTGAGAGGTAGTGTCGAACACTGACTTCAATTTGGTTCGTATCGAAAGCTATATACTGGCTTTGAAAAACATAGCCAAGAAAGAAGAGAATCGCAAAAATGCAGCACGAAGCAAAATTCTCAAGAGGTCACTATTGTAAAATCAATTGCAGCTGAGGGATGTGGCTTTCCAACTGGGCTGTTAGTCCTTGATTAACCAACTTGTCCGCTTTGTTGTTGCCTACTATCCCAGTGTGTCCCGGAATCGAACTGATTGTTGCACCAGTTCACTCCAATTCCCGCTGGGCTTCCCGAATCCAAGGAGGTGGACAATTGACCTTTTCGACAGCTTCAAGACAACTGACTGAATCTGTGAAAAGCAACGTTTTCGCCTGCAGACCCAGCGTAATGGCCCTCGCTTCTGCCGAGAAAATAGTGCATTCCTTCGGTAGGCGAGCGCAACGTTCTTGTTCTCCGTCAACTATTCCAAAGCCGACTCCATCCTCTCCGTCTACCGATCCGTCCGTGAAAATTTGATGGTATCCTTGGTATTGTGTTTCCTTCATATGGCAAAAGATTGCTTTTGCCTTACTAACAGGTTCACCTACCTTGAACTCAGCTAGACATGAGCGGTCAATAGATAGCGGCTTATCGTTCCAGCTTCTTTTGAGTGGCAAAGGTCTTGGTACAACCGGGGAAACCAAGGAACTCTTCAAACCATGCTTGTGCGCGAATTGTTAATGGCCATTTTGCGCTGCTGTCTCCAAGTTTCTTTATCTCCTCCAGCTCCAGATGGCTTGGCGATCAGACGTTTGCAGGCCAAATGATTAAACGTATTTTCCCCTGGCTCGGCACACAGAGCCAATATCGGACTACTTCGGAACGCTCCAAACGTTATTCGGATCATGCTATTGTAGACCGGTTCCAACACCTTTTTGACTCTGTCATTACCTCTGCTTACCAGTTCCCAGCCGTGGAATATGACTGGAAGTATCGTCGTCTTTCAGATGTACTGAAGCCTCACTCTCGAACCACCAGGTATCCTTCCCCCTAGGACACGCAAAGGTATCAGTCGGTTTTGGCATCTTCCTTTGACATCCACTACGTGTTGGTAAAAGTTGAATCTGGTGTTAATGATTACACCGAGATTGATTGCCATTTTCACAGTAGGGATCGCCTTTCCATCCAGTCGAAGTTTACGTAGCTTCCCATGTTTCCGCTTTCTGCAGACGTGTAGGTATTTTGATTTATCTGCAGATATCGAAAGACCCATTTCCGTCGCTAACATAGATACTGACCTAATTTCATGCGGCAGCATAATTATTCATCAATTAAAAGAGAAATTTGAGCAACAGAAAAAGATATAAGTGCCACTAGATTATTAAGGGCAGTGCCTACTAATAATGTGTGATCAGCATTAAAAATTCATAAATCTATATATATAAAAATGGATTTCTGTCTGTCTGTCTGTCTGTCTGTCTGTCTGTCTGTCTGTCTGTCTGAACCTAATAGGCTCGAAAACTACTGAACCGATCAGCGTGAAATTTTGTATGGAAAAGGTTTTGGGACCGGGAAGGTTCTTATGATGGTTTGAGACCCCTCCTTCTCTGGAAAGGGGCTCCCATACAAATGAAGCACAAATTTCTGCATAACTCGAGAATTGATCACAAAAGAACCCAAATTTAGCATGCGGAAGTTCTTGGAGGCAATAAATGTTTATATGGCAGTCAGAGACCCCTCCCCTCTCTAGAAAGGGAGGCTCCCATACAAATTGAACAGAATTTTCTGCATATCTCAAGAACTAATCAAGCAAATGGAACCAAATTTTGCATGTGGGGTTTTGTGGAGGCAAGAAATGTTTCTATGGTGGTTTGAGACCCCTCCCCTTTCTTGAAGGGAGGCTCTCATACAACTGAAAATGAAATTTCTACATAACTCGAGAATTAATAAAGCAAATGGAACCAAATTTGGCATGTGGGGATCTTTAAGGCAATTAATGTATCTAAGATGACTCAAGACCCTCCCTTTCCTGAAGGGGGGGGGGGAGCTTTCATACAATTGAAATAAAAACTTCAGTATAACTCGAGAACTAGCACTAGCAAAATGGGACCAAATTTGGCATGTGGAAGTTTTCGAAGGCAAGACATGTTTTTATGTTAGTTTGAGACTTCATCCAAAATAATAGAAACTACCTCACATATTCTTTTTATGTAGGTACTATTGAAAAAAAAGTAAATAAATTTCAACAGCAACGTTAAGTTGGATGAGTTCGTCATTCAACATCTAGAACCGCTCAATTTTTG